>JAJPUD010018653.1:0-28259 GCA_023553655.1 Myrmecobius fasciatus | reverse complement strand
AGCATCTTTGGAGAACAAGATGATTTGGGATTTTAGAAGCATCCCTAGCAGCGCACTAGCTGATGATGATGACATTGTCACATCAGGAACATCCTGGAATGTGGAAAGTGGATTCAAGGTTCTGAAGGGAACCCCGCAGAAAAGCTTTACCGGACAGAAGGGGAACATATTGAGGACTCCATCAAGATCACCTCAAGGAACAATGAATTACCCTTTGGCATTCCTTGCACGGTTGTGTTCCTGTGGGAGAATTCATCACCACCTTTGTGGGGATGGCTTTGTTTCAACTATACCACTTTCATAAATACCCATATTTGTTACGGGAGCAACCTGCTAGTGGCTGCTGAGGGTTATGGGAGCCTCCTGCTAGTAGTTGCTGGGGATGTACTTCTGACCAGCAGAATAGATCCCTTCATGTGAGAGGATGATAACAATACAAGGAGACGGAGGCCATTGCGCTCTCTGACCTCCCTCCTCTTCCTTCTTGCCTCCCATTTATTTCATTCCCAATTCACAAGCAACATCTTCCTCAGTAAAGACTGATTTGCAATTCCTTCAAGTGTGCTATGATTCACAGTTGTGGAGTTTTTTTGGACAACCGGCCTGCCCCTTAATGGTACAGTTCCCTTTAACCCTTTACAGGCTTTCTGGGTTTCTCACTTAGGTGTGGTCCTTAACACATAATATTTATTATACTCATACTTGGATCTTCAACCATTAACCAAGGGTGTCTCCCAAAGCTCAGGCCTGGACCTTTTTCTCTTCTTCCTCTAAACTACTTATTTCACTTGAGATCTCATCAACACCTATAGATTAAATTAACATTTTAAAATTTTGATTTATTTATTTTTAATACATATTGCTTTATGAATCATGTCGAGAGGGGAAAAATCAGAGCAAAAAGAAAAAACCATGGAAGGAAAAAAACAACAGAAAAAAGAAGTGAACATAGCGTGTGTTGATTTACGTTCAGTTTCTGGATACAGATGTTATTTTCTATCCAAAGTCTATTGGGATTGCTTTGGATCACTGGGCCACTGAGAACTAAGTCTTTCATAGTTGATCATCACACAATCTTGCTGTTGTTAGTGTGTGCAATATATTCTTGGTTCTGCTTATTTCGCTCAGCATCAGTTCATGTGAATCTTTCCAGGCCTTTCTAAAATCAGCTTGTTCATCATTTTTATAAAACAATACTATTCCATTGCTTTCATATACCACAGCTTATTCAGCCATTCTCCAATTGATGGGCATCTACTCATTTTCCAATTCTTTGCTACCACAAAAAGAACTGTTACATATTTTTGCACATATGGGTCCTTTTCCCTTCTATATAATTTCCTTGGGATACAGACCCAGTCAAAGGATATCAAAGGATATGTACAGTTTGATAGCCCTTTGCACGTAGTTTCAGATTGCTCTCCAGAACGGTTGGATCATTTCATAACTTCACCAACAATGCATTAGTTTTCTCACATCCCCTTCAACATTTATCATTATCTTTTCCTATCATCTTAGCCAATCTGAGAGGTGTGAGATAGTACCTCACAGTTGTTTTAATTTGTATTTCTCTAATCAATAGTGTTTTATAATTAACAATTCTTTACAAATGATTCTCAAATGTATTTATTCAGTCTCTCCTGTCTTCCATCCTAAATCTTCAACTGCTTATCCATACACTGTGAATTGGATATCAGGCATCTGAAGTTTAATACATGCAAAACTGAAGTCATTATCTTTCTACTCAGAACATCTTCTCTTCTAAACTTTTTTTTATTATTATTGTTGGAGTCACCACCATCTTCCCAGTCAAAAAAAAAAAAAACATTTAATAAGCACCTACTATGTGCCAGGCGCTATACTAAGCACCAGGGAAATAAAGGCAAAAGGCATTCCCTGCTCTCAAGTCACTGCCCAAGGAGGGAATCAACATGGAAACAATCATCTCCAAAGAACATTAAGATGGTTAAATTGGAGATAATGAACTAAAGAAAGGTGCTATCTTAAGAAAGATAAGGAAGGACTCCTTATACAAAGTAGTTCACTTAGGGAAGACTCATCCTCCTGAGTTCAATCTGGCTTCAAACACTTCCTAACTGTATGACCCTGCACAAGTCACAATACCCTCAACTAGAGATCATCAGCTTCTCATTCTTTATACCCCTTCCCAATATCAACTGAAAATTTGGTGAATTCTATCTTCATGACATTTCTAGCATATGCCCCCTTTTCTCCTCTGACATTGTCACCCCCCCCCCTGCAGCCCCTCATCACCTCACATTTTGACTTAGAATAATTTCATTGGTCTCCAAGCCATTAAATGCCCTTCTTCTTCCCCCCAGTGAGTTCCAGTGCTTCCCTATTACCTCCAGAATCAAACAGAAAATCCTCTACTTAGCTTTTAAAGCTTTTCCCAACTCAGCCCCTTCCTATGTTACTCCCTTACACATAATCTACAATCCAAAGACATTTGGGTTCCTTGTTTCCTTGCCCAGGACACTCCACCTCCTATTCTCTGCATTTTTTTTTTTTTTTTTGCTGAGGCAATCGGAGTTAAGTGAGTTTCCCAGGGTCACACAGCCAGGAAATGTTGAATGTCAGATCAGATTTGAACTCAGGGTTGGTGTTTTATCCACTACAGCAACTAGCTGCCCCTATTCTCTGCATTTTCACTGGCTGTACACAAGCCTGAAATTCTTTGCCTTTTTACCTCTGCCTCTTGGTCTCCTTCAAGTTTCAGCATACATTCCACTTTATGCAAGAAGGCTTTGCCTTACTATTAAGTCCCCTTAATAGCAGCACCTTTCCTTTGCAATGATCTCCAATTTGTCATATGTATGTATATGTGCACAAATACAAACAATTCTGTACAAATAAGATATA
This sequence comes from Myrmecobius fasciatus, assembly GCA_023553655.1. Lineage (NCBI taxonomy): Eukaryota > Metazoa > Chordata > Mammalia > Dasyuromorphia > Myrmecobiidae > Myrmecobius > Myrmecobius fasciatus. Next base: position 25,376 of record JAJPUD010018653.1, on the reverse strand, counting down.
GATACAGACAATATCTGTCTCTATATGTTTAGATAGAGGCAATTTTTTGTTCACTCATTTTTTCAGCCAAGTCTGACTCTGTGACCCTATTTGTGATTTTCTTGGTAGAGATACTGGAGTGGTTTACCATTTCCTCCTCTACCTCACCTTACAGGTGAGGAAACTGAGGCAAACAGAGTTATTAAGTGATTTGCCCAGAATAACATAGCTAGGAGGTATGTGAGGGCAAATTTGAGCTTAGGAAGATGTCTTAAGACTCCAGGCCCAGCAGGTTATTGAGATAGCTATATATCTGCCTGTCTATCTATCATCTATCTATCTATCTATCTATCTATCTATCTATCTATCTAGATATAAATGTATCTTGCTTGTATGGAATTATTTGCCTGTTGTCTCCAAATTAGATTGTGAATTCCTTGCAAGCAGGGATTTTTTTTTGGTTTGTTTGTTTTTTTTGCCTATTTTTAAATCCTTATTGCTTAACACAGTGCCAGGCATTCAGGAGGTATTTAATATACACTTCTAGATTTGACTCATTTCTAAAAGTAAATTAAATCTGGCCAACTACTGTATTTCAACTGATAATCATGAAGGGGGGTACACAGTGGTGGGGGCTCATACTATAGTGTTAGAAACATTGTCACTCTTTTTGATATTGTTTGCTTGCATTTTGTTTTGTTATTCATTTTCTTTCCTTTTTGATCTGATTTTTCTTGTACAAGAGAATTGTATAAATGTTTTCACATATTGGATTTAACATATATTTTAATATGTATAACATATATTGGATTGCTTGCCAACTAGGGGAGGGGGGGAAGAGGGGAAAATCTGGAACACAAGGCTATGCAAGGGTCAATGTTGAAAAATTATCTGTGCATATGTTTTGAAAATAAAAAGGAAAGACACTTCCCAATTTCTCTGGGTTATCCCATACAGGGAGAGATAGAGAAGTTTCCCCCTGGGAATCTAGCCCAATAATATAAGTTGGGGTTGGAAGAGTAGCTCCAGAACATCTGCCACAATTTCCTAAAAAAGCTATTGAACCTAGTGGAGTATGATTAGGAAGGGCAAAATATGCAAAGCCTTCCATGATTTGTTTCTCTTTAGTCTTGTGAAACTCAACAGGGTGTATTCCTCATTTTAGTTGTTCTTAGAGGCTCCATGCTTTTTCATACTACTTGAAACTAGAATAAAAAATTATTAAATTTCCCTTCAAGGGCATTTATTTAACACTGCCACATTAGTGACACTACCAATTAGTAGAAAAGTAATGAAAAATCAGTACTTTCCCTCAAATATCTTATATTCTAATGGAGAAGACATGTATATTTTCAGCATCTACATAATATATAAGAAATGAGTGAAAGGTAATTTGGGAAGGGAATGTACTAGCAGCTGGGTGCCTAAGGAAAGACATCATGTACAAGGTAGTAGTTAAGGAACAGATGTGGTCATTGTAAGCAAAAACTTTGTTTTTTTTATTATTAAAAGCTTTTTATTTAAAAACATATGAGTGATTTTTCTACATTGACCTTTGCAAAAGCTTTTTTTTTGTTCCAATACACAAAAATTTTCTAATTAAAATTGTCCAAAAGAAGAAAAAAAAAAGGAGGAATTACCAGGATGAAGGAGGGATAATACATTCCTAGTCATCATGGCCAAATACCCACTCCCATGAGGATTCATGGATATGTCCTTTCCGATTCTGCAGTTCCATGATCCTATTAAATGTCAAGAGTACCTACTTTGCACAAAGCTCTGTGCTGGCTAAGTGCCTTCAGCCCTAAGTTAGGACTGTCTGGGGATTGTCTTGAGGTTTCTAATGACTGCATCAGGGGCCACTTATCAGGAACCATGACAGAAGGTAGAGACAGATAAAAGACACAGAGGGAACTTCTTTCCAAAATGTTAACCTAAAACCCAACACTGAATATCTTTCTTTCTTTTTTTCTTTGTTTTTTTCCTTTTTTCTTTCTCTCCTTCTCCCTTTTTTCTTCCTTCCTCTTTCTCCTTTTTTCTTCCTTTTTCTTTCCATTCTTCCCTCCCTCCCTCCCTCCTTCCTTCCTTCCTTCCTTCCTTCCTTCCTTCCTTCCTTCCTTCCTTCCTTCCTTCCTTCCTTCCTTCCTTCCTTCCTTCCTTTCTTCCTTCTTCTTTTTATTTCTTCCTTCCTTTCTTTTTTCTTCCTTCTTTCCTTTTTTTCTTTTTTTCTTCCTTACTTCTTTCTTTTTTCTTTCTTTCTTTCCTTCTTTCTCTTTCTTTCTTCATCCTTTTCTTTCTTGTTTTTGGAGGCAATTGTGATTAAGTCACTTGCCCATAAGTGTCTGAGGGAAGATTTGAATTTAGGTCCTCCTGATTCCAGAGATGGTGCTCTATCCTTCTTTACATGTTTACTTAAAAAAAAATTAATGGGGGGAGATTAGAGGTACAAGAGTCCACTCTTAAGTTTCACTTCTCTTTGGAATCATTCAGTAGCATGCTTAATGACATCTCATCATTTTTGGAGAAGGAAACTCTCTAGGGCAGAGGTTTTTAATCTGAGTCCTATGACCTTCCTTTTCTTAATATTTTGATAACTATATTTTAATAGAATTGGTTTCTGTTGCAGTCTGATGTATTTTATACAGTTACAAATGAAACTCTGAGGAGGAGACCATAGGCTTCACCAGACTGGCTGCTAGAGAGGCCAGGGCATAAATTGTTTCAGAATTCCTGGTACAGGATAGAGTGGTTTGATATACAGCTATTTGTTTCCTTTCAGATGAAGCCTTAGGCACACAGCTGTTGGAAAAGAGCAGGACCATCTTCAGTTTAGCTTGTGTTGTATAATTTTTTTGAAAAAAAGCAGATCCACTGGGCCACGCATATTTATTTCTTTTATGCCTCATATTTGAGGTCATATTTGAAAACAGAGCATTTGAGTTGTGTGATTCTGAGCAAGTCACTTAACCCCCATTACATCCAAAAGAAAAGGAAAAAATGGAAAGGAGACTTCTTAGAAAATAGCAATCTGGGAAAGTTGGCTTTAGTTCAAGAAACCTCTAAGAAATGCCTGTTCTTTTGTCCTAAACAATGGAAAGTTTAAGAGGAAACAAATCATCACCCTTGCCCTCAGGGAATTTATTATCTTAGGGGTGAAATAAAGTAAATAATATACATTATAAATATACAAGAATTTTTTTTTAATGTTAAAGATGTCATATGGATGAAGTCAATCTTGATGGAAAGGAAGGTGGTGGTAGGGAGGAAAAGACCTTTACAGCTTCAAGAGGAGGGGATCCTCCATGGGTGAGAAAAGATAGTATATGTGTAATTGGGGACTAATGACAAGCCCAATTCATAGAATGTTTGAGGGGATAAGCTTAGAAGCTGTCCCTCATTATAGGCTTTTAACAAATGCTTTTAGATGGACTCAAACATAGCTTGGAGTCAGATTTTGGAAGGTCTCAATCCCAGACTATTCAATTTTGTGGTTTGAAAGGTGATGGGGAGTCATTGGTGTTTTTTGAGCATGGCAGCAATATGATGAAGCCTGAGCCTTGGGAAAATCTACCTGGTAGGGTTACTGTGATGGAGGCTCTGTCCCAGGAAGCCCACATCCAGGGTGGGGTAGGCACAATATGTGCCATAAAGACAAACTGGCTGTTTGTCTTAAGACTTGATTGGCTCAGAAGGGACTGCCAGGGCTTCCTAGAATCTTGGGGTATCAAAGGTCAGTTCGGGAGGAGTCGGTGCCCTTTAGACCTGATGGTTTTGCTGGTCCCTGTGAGTCACCACACCTATGTCTGCTCACCAACTGTACTTAGGTGTCTGGTAGATTCAGCTTGAAATGGGGTGGTATTAAGCTCATGGAGTATCCTTTCTCTGCTGTAATTCAGTTTTATTCATTGTCAGCTTTCTGCCTAAACCTGAACCTGAAATGCCAAGACTGGCCCCCGGTTTAAGGAGTGGACCATCTCCCTCCCTGAATGCGGGCAGATGTTGCTACCCTGTGGTCCAATGACAGCCTAGTCTTCAAGATGAGGTCCCACTCTCTCACCAAGATCCAGTGCCTGCCTATTCCATAGCACCCCACTTTTCCAAGTGCAGAGGCAGGGCTAGAGCCTGCCCCTTCACCTGGTATTGAAGCTGGGGTATCACTCCACCTTCCCTCTTCATTTAGGTGCTCCTACCTCCAACTGTTATTAGCCCAGATGAAAGAATTCTTATTTAGGGAGGGCCAGGATAGAGTGCTGGATGTGGAATCAGGGAGACCTTAGTGTGATTACCTATCTAAGGCACTTCCTCACTGTGTGACTCTAGGCAGGTCTAGTACCTTCTTCGTTCCACTTTCCTCGATAATAGTACCTTCCTTCCTGGACTTTTGTGAAGATCAAATGAGATAATACTTGTAAAATGCGTCATAAACTTTAAAGTCCTACATATATTCATTATTACAATTGGGGGCTTTGGGGAGAGGGGACAGAGTGGAAGCAAGGAGACCTCTTAAGACACTATTAATTATATGATTCCAGGTAAGAGGAGCCTGAGTTCCCCTAGTCAGATGTTGTAGGAGGAAAGGTTCAGGCACAGAGGTTAGGTCCTAAGACTCAGGGCTACATAGCAGCTTTCAATAGTTATACTTATGTCTAAAGAGATAGGGTAGAGAATTGATTTTTTAAAAGTATAAAGACTTGACTTGTGGAATCAATTCATTGACAAGAATCTTCCAATTTTGCATTGCAAATGGAAGCTGGAACAGGAATAATTGAAGAAACTTTTGTGATTACTTATATATGTTTGAAATTGCTTTTAGGGAAGATTTACCTTGGAATTATATTAATGATAATTCAGCATTAAAAGAAACTTTCAATAAAAGGCTACAAATCCCCTTAGATCTGGATCATTGTATTCCGACCTGATCCCCAGCTACATATTAGGAAGGCTGCTGGCAACATGATGGAAACCTCCAAGAACTTAAGTGATGAGGATGAGGAGAAGCGCATCACAGAAAGCCACTGGGGACTTTGGGGGGAGATCTGAAGAGATTGGAGATGTTTAGTGTTGGGGAGCAGAGGACTAGGAGAGGACAGATTAAATGACTTGATTCCTCCCCGGAGGTCCTCACTCCTAACTCCTCGACATAGAGATGAACTGGTACTCTTCTTCCCCCCCACCCCCCTCAATAAACCTCGAATTTGTTTTGCATATATTAGGCAGATGGGTACATAGATCATTAAATCTGGGGAGGACCTTTGAGCCAGTTGAGTCTATCCCCTTTCCCCTTTCTACAGGTAAAGAAACTGAGGCACACAGTGATTTAAGAAATGTGCTCAGAGGGGCAGCTAGGTGGCGCAGTGGATAGAGCGCCAGCCCTGAAGTCAGGAGGACCTGAGTTCAAATCCGGTCTCAGACACTTCCTAGCTGTGTGACCCTGGGCAAGTCACTTAACCTCAATTACCTCAGCAAAAAAAAAAAAGAAAAGAAATGTGCTCAGATTCACAATTCTCAGCCATTTGAATTCCGATCCTCATGAATGTCCATGAGGGGTTCCAGTGCTGGCATTGAGGGCAGGAGCAGGCTGATGGTTCTGCCTCAGCCACTAGCTGTCAGCCTCAGTTTCCTCATTTGTCAATGGGGAGAATTAGTAGCACCGATTGCGTCGGGTGGGGGCGAAACTCCAATGCGTCATTGTGTCTTTTTATTCCCTGCGCCCTGAAAGTACTTGGCATACAGTAGGTGCTTAATCTGTGGGTGAGCAGGGAGTCACACTGGATGGTCAGTAGCTGAGGTGGGGTTTGAACCCTGGCAGCAGGCAGAAGACATTCTCTTCCCGGGGCTGGAGCAATTGTTGCAATGCTTTTCGGGGGCCCACGATGTGCCAGGGCCCAGAGGCAGATTCTGGCAGCCCCGAGCTGGCGCCTGGCACCAGCCGCCAGTGCCTCCTAAGTGTCCCTTTAAACGAGGGCCCGCCCAGGGCGCGCTGGGCCGGGCCAGCTGCGATCATTGGCCCACAGCCTGCCCACTGGGTATTTTGTTGCAACTTTCCAAGCTTTACTGTGCCAAGGAGCCCGGCCAGGGGGCAGACGCCCACCCCCATGTCCCCATTGGTCGGAGGCGGCATCCATCCCATTCTCCTCCACTGCCATTGGCAGAACGTAGTTGGGCTGGAGGGAAGACAGTTCCTGAAGGCCGAAAGGCGTGTGACGTTTCCATCATTATTTGTTGTGGGGGATTCGGGGTATTAAAGATTCCCCTCAGCCCGCGCGGCCTCGCTGGCGGCTATTGGAGGCTCGGGGGCCGCTACTCCATTATTCATGAGCTGACCCCTCCCCAAGCTCCATCTTCTCCCATTGCCCGGCTGGAGGCAGCTGCGCAGAAAGCCTAGTTCGGCATCGGCGGCTGCGCAGAAGCACCGGCTGGCGACGGGGGCGGGCCCGCGCATAAATTAGTCAAATGCAGCAGGCGCGGGGCGGGCCGGGAGGCCGGCGGCGGTAGCAGGGGCAGTGGCGGCGGCGGCGGGGCAGGCGAGACAGCCGAGGCAGTGAAGATGGCGGCGGAACGAAGCCGCTCCCCGATGGGTTCGCCGGTGCCGGCCTGTATGTTTGCGCCGGAACCCAGCCCCCCTGGAGCATCCCGCGCCGCGGCCGCCGCCTCCCGCCTCCACACGGGCTTCGACTCAGACTGCAGCGAGGATGGGGAGGCGCTCAACGGCGAGCCCGAGCTGGACCTCACCAGCAAGGTGCGCGGGGGGGGGCCGCCGGGGCTCGGCCGGGACGGGCGGGAAGGGGGTGGGGTGGGGTGAGGGGGGGGGGTGTAGGCCGGGCGCGGGGCATGTTGGGAAGAGCTCAGGGGAGGGGGCGACACCATGGCAACGGCGCGCTGCCCCGCCCCTCTCGGCCCCCAGCCGAGCTGCCAGCCTCGTCCGGCCCGCCACCACCACCGGCTGGGAAACTGAGGCGCTGGGGAAACTGAGGAAGGGCACCCTAGCTTTTGCACCTCCTCATCCCCTGCCGTCTCGGGGACTCCCACCTTCGAAGCGTCACTCCCCTCAACTCAACAGCTAGCTTATCAGGGATCCTTAGAGAGGGGAGGCCCCCCTCCCCAAGATAAGCGCTTGGGGCGCCTTCCTCACCCGAGTGCCACGTGGACACCCCCCCCCCAGGAAACACGGCTCAGGCTGGGCCCCAGGAGGAAGCGGGGAGTTGGTGACCCAGAGGAGCGCTGGAGGGGACCTCGGCCTGGCTCAGCCCCTGAGAAAACTCGGGCCCATGGAGGGATGCCTTTGCCCAAGCCTTGGGGTCCCAGAGGGAGTGGTCTGTGTGCAGGGCCAGGTCCCCCGAGAGCTAATGGTGGTGATTCACCTGCTTGAGCTTGCTCCCCACCCCTGGGCCCTGCCGGCCCTGTCTAGCAGGTATGGCAGGGTCTGCGATGCCCACTTTCCAGGGCTGAGAGCTCAGAGACTTGGCTGACCTGGAGCTGCCATTCAGACCTGGGGGGTCTCTTGCTGCTCCCAGCCCAGGGTGACCCCCTTGCTTTGCATCTTTGGCTACAGCCCAGAGAGTAGCTGACCCTCTCCCGGGGAGTCGGTGGAGTGGGGCAGGGAGGAGCATTGGAGCAGGTGGCCACAGTGGGCCGTGCAAGGGTGGCAGGGGCACAGGGTGGGATTGCTCGTGGACAAGGACCCAGGGAGTCCACCTGTGACACTGGATGAGGCTGGGACCTGGGAAGTCACCTGGCAAGGTCCCTTGGGGGGAGGGGTGATTTCTGTGGCCCAAGGTTGGGAGTTAGTTACCTTGAGGACCATGGAGGGGATGCTCGGGGGGGGGGGCACCCTCACCTGCCTCCAGCCCTTTGTGCTTTTGTGGTGATGACGCCTGGCCTATCTGGGCCAGCTCTAGGGTGCCCAGCTTCGCCTCCCAAGGATTCTTCTGCCCTGGCTCTCACCCTGCTTAAGCTCCCACCTTACCAGAGAGAGGTGATGAAATGCTCCCTTCCCCCAGGGCACAAGCTCTTCCTCCTGGTCCCCAAAACTTCTTCCTCCCAGGACCTGGAACCTCCCAGGAGCCAAGGAAGAGCAGCACATGGCGGGTGGAAGCTCTGCTTTCCACCACTTTCTCTTTCCCTGATGGGGCACTGCATGGGGGGGGGCTGAGGAGGGTCCCCCTACATTGGTAGCTGTTCACAGATCTCAAAGGCTTTGGAGTCTTGGCCAGAAACCAAGCAGGAGGAGGCCTGGCTTGTAACAGTACATTCAGAAAGAGTGGGCCTCCTCGGCCCCAGTCTCCTCTTCTGGGACTCCAGTCAGGGGACCTAGGTTCCGAGTCCTGACAGATAGGAGCCGTGTAAACCTTTGGCAGACCCTTCCCTGGGAGCCATGATCATGTGGGTATGGCCTACCTCACACAGAATGGGGGGGGGCAGTAAATCTTGAAGCACATTCATATAATGAGTATTTTAGAAGCCCTGGAGAGAGGGAAAGAGAGGGAGAGGGGGACACAGAGACAGAAAGAAAGATGGAGAAATACAGGCAGAGAGAGGAAAAGGGGAACCCAGAGGAGAGAGAGAGATGAAAAAATAGAGACAGAGAGAGGAAGAGGGGAACACGGAGAGATGGAGAAATAAAGGAAGAGGGAATCAGGAGAAAGGGAGAAGGGGACACAGAGAGATGGAGAAATAGAGACAGAAAGGAAGAGGGAATCAGGAGAAAGGGAGAAGGGGACACAGATGAAGAAATAGAGAAAGAGGGGAACACAAAGGAGAGATAAAGAAATGGAGAAAGGAAGAGGGAAACACAGGAGAAACGGAGAAGGGGACACAGATGGAAAAATAGAGACAGAAAGGAAGAGGGAAACAGGAGAAAGGGAGAAGGGGTCAGAGAGATGGAAAAATAGAGAAAGAGGGGAACATGGAGAGATGGAGAAATAGCGAAAGGAAGAGGGAAACACAGGAGAAAGGGAGAAGGGTACACAGATGGAGAAATAGAGACAGAGAGAGGGAGAGGGGAACCCAGAAGAGAGAGAGAGATGGATGAGACAGATGGAGAGTGAATGAATGAGCAAGCTTCCCAGCAACCCAGTGGAGAGACTGGAAGGGGTGACCCCACTGAGTCCAGAGAACTCACTATCTTTCTCACCTCCTGTACCCTCTAAGTTCCAGGCAGGCAGCAGGGTGAGGGGGTGCCACAAGGAAGGGCAGAAGAGATGTGCCACCTGTATAGCCCACCCAAGGCTTGACTTTTGTGCATTATGTGGCCCCCCAGTAGGTATATATGACTGGTGGGTACAGTGAGCCTTGAATTATAATGTAACTCAACACATACAAAAGTAGCATATGAGGTCCCGGGAAGCAGAGGAATCGCTGGCATTAAACATAAACCTTTGTGCACAATCATAAGGGTGGCCCCTGTTGCCCCCTCACCCGGTGCCCCAGCCAGGTCTCTCTCCAACCTTCCCCAGCTCCCTGGTTGGCTCAAAAGTTGAGACAGATCCCCAAGGGAGGAGGGACCTCGGCCCAGATGGGCTTTCCAAGTGACAGCCAGGCACCTTTGTGTGTCAGTGGGCTCAGGAGCCCAAAGGGCCATTTCTCTTCCCAGAGAAGAGTCCTCATGCGACAGTTGGCTGAGAAACTTGGGAAAAACCCTAACCCAGTCAGTACGATGGCTCTGTAAGCAAACCCAAACCCCACTGGCTGCCTGGCCACATGTTCCTCCTGACCAGAGTGAGCTCCTTGCCCTGAGAGCCGCTGGGGACCCCCCAGTGCCCTATGCCAGAGGTCCAGACACGAGCCGGCACCTCTCCAAGGAGCTTATTGAGCAGCGTAGGGCACTTCAGAAGGTAGCTTAAGCTGGGTAGGAGGAGGTTCTCGGCCCCCCAGGAGGGAACTCTCCTCCGCCCAGCAGTGCCCCTGGCCTGGGCTGCGCCAGGCTGATTATCCAGGGTTTGTATCACATGGAGCACTTGGGCCGTCTGTGGGTGGAGGAGCCGGCTCTGCCTCAGATGATGTTGGCTGAGAAGGGGCAGCCCTTTCTGTGTTAGTAGGAGATGGAAGCCCAACTCTGTGCTGGGAGAGAAGGAAGGGCAGAGGTGGGCCAATCCTGGGGCAGTGGAACAAGGGGGTGCCAGGAGGAAGGGCAGAGGAGGGCTGGCCCTGGGCAGCGGGGCGAGGGACTGTGTGGTCGCCAGCTCTGGCCGGGCCAGCCCTGCAGGGCCCGGGAATCCTAAGGCCTTCTGGTTTCTCCCCTAGCTGGTGCTAGTCAGCCCAACATCAGAGCAGTATGACAGCCTCCTCCGGCAGATGTGGGAGAGGATGGACGAGGGATGCGGAGAGACCATATATGTCATTGGGCAGGGATCAGGTGAGCACCGTTCTCCTTTCAGCATTTGAAGACTCCAGGATCCATGCCATTGGGCCGGAGGGCTGCGGCGCTCCCTTCACGGCCACAGATCGCCGCCCCCTCAGGTCTGAGTTAGACTGTCGTCGCGAGCCGCTCTGGGCAGATGCCCCGCTCACCACCCGTGGCCTCAGAGGATGAAGCTGCCACCAGGCCGGCCTGTGACCAGGCTGTGCTCGGGCTGGCATCACTAGGCCTGTCCTTCGGGGTCTGGGCATCCTGGGGGTGCCCGGGGGCAGCCTCTCCTGACGGAAGCCTCTGGTGGTCTGCCAGATGGTCTCCTTTCAAGTAAAACTCTCACGCGCTGCCTCCCTTGCTGTGTCGGAAGCGCTCTAGCGCATGGTTCTGTGATTCTGTCCCACCGGCGTGGGCTAGAAGCTGGGAAGGTGTGTGGGGCCCCGCGGTCCTCCCCGCCGAGGCTCGTCAGTGAGAAGGGCAGTTTTCAGACAGTGTCCCCACCAAGAAGACAGAGAAACCCTCCGGCTTGCCAGTGTGCTTATGGCCGTACCTGGGGAGGTCAGGGAGTGATGGGGCACCGGACCCGACTGCGGCTCCGTCTGAGCCCGGATCCTCAGAACGGCAGGGCTTGACCCTGCCGTGAGCCCAGGCAAGGAAAATCAGGGCCGACCCAAGGCCCCTGTTCTCCGCTGCTTGTCCCCCTGTGAGTTTTGTTTGGGGCGGGCTGACTTGGGGGTGCAGGACTGCTCCTCCTTTCCTTTGTGTGTGGCTTTCCTTAAGAGAAGTCCTTGGTCCTTTGGAGGATCAGGGAGCCTGCAGCCTGGGAGCCTTCGACCCTCCTCGGCGTCCTAGCGCCAGTGACCATAAACAGGCCCGGCCCTGCCGTGTGCCGCCCGCCTGCCTCTGATGGGAGGTCGGGGCCTTGTTAGAGGAGCAGCTTCATCTCTGACCTTCGGTCTTGCACAAGAAGGGTGGGAGTGGGGCGCTCTCTGGTCCCCCCTCATTCACCAAGTCTTTGGAGTGGCCGCTGTGTCGGATCGTGTCGAAGACGGGATCCTGCTGGGATGCAGCTTGAAATCGAGGGGATGAGAGAAGGCTTGATCCCCTCCAGGAAATTCTGCAGGAAGTTGAGAGAGAGGAGCAGCTCCTGGCAGCGCGGCCCTCGGCTCCGCCGTCGGCCTGTTTCACTGTTACTGGCTCCCTTTGGTCCGTCCTGCCAGTGGCCAGGGACTCTCTCCAGCACTCTCCCTTCCTCCCTCTAGAAGCTTCCCTGCTAACGAACAAGTGAATCCTCGTGCAGAATAGGTCTGAAAGTAGCTGGTGATGGTGCCCCGTGAGCCGGGGCTGGACCACTGGGCTTCCCAGCTCTCTCCTTGCTCCTGGTGAACTCCTTGGGGCTGGGCCACGTGTGATGAACACAGGCTCTTTGGAAGAGCACAGATGGCGCCACTCCCCGGGTACCAGAGGACCTGGGCCTGCCGCCTTCCTCTCTGAGGACCCTGCGGGCCATTTCTTGTCCCCCCAGCCTCGCCTTCCTGCCTCCCATGCAGCCTCCACACCCTGCCTGCCCTGCCTCCCTCCTTTCTTGGATTGTTTTGCTGGGAAATTTGCTCATCTCGCATTGGCGAAGGCCCACTGTGTGTGGGGACCGGGCCAGGCAGTTAAAAATGGGAGAGGCTTGGGGCCCACGGAAGTGGGCTGGGTGGGAGGCAGAGACGAGGAATCATTTTCCTAGCCGGGGCAGTGGATGAAACTGTGAAGAGTGATGAACTTGGGGGCTGATCCCTGGGCCTGCAACCCCAGCAGGAGCCAGGAGGGAGCTTGGGCACAGGGACATGGAAACAAGGCTGGTATCATGTCAGGTGCCAGCCCCAGAGCCTGTCTGAGGCGCCCGATCCCTGGTGCCATCATGTCTCTCGGGGTGGCCAATGCTGGGAGAGCCTTTTGAAGGGCAGGCCGCAGGACCACTGTGGTCTGCCTCTTTCATGTGGCTTCTCAATAGTCTTTTCCAGTCTGGCGTCAGACGGCTAATTAGTCCCTTCGATCCCAAAGCACCACATGGTGGTGAAACACTCATTAGGCCATCCTCAAAGGGCTGCGTCTGTTGGGAAAGGCTGGGGATCAGTACCACCGAGAAGGGGGCTCCTTTGTCGGGGAAGCCCCCTGTGACTCTGTGCTCCCCTGCTCGTCTCCCCCCCGGCTCCCTTGGCCTCACACAGGACCCCTCATGGTCAGCCATTACCCCTTCCGCACGCCTTCCCGGCCCCCTTCCCTCGGGGTGGCTGCCCATTTATGCAGGATAGAGCCCAGGTGGATGCTCTGCCGGTTGGCATCCTCCTGTTTTTAGCCATGAAAGCGGGCTGACTGCCTGAGCTTGCAGAGGGAGCGGCTGGGTTTAGTCAGACCCTAGAACTTGGTCACCTTCCCAGGGCTGAACCAGCGAATCTCCACCTCGTCGAACCCTTCCCTGGCTGGCATCCCTCCCCATGTCTCACCGGGTCGGGGTCAAGCTCAGGTGGCCTGGGGTCTGCTAGTCAAAGTATCCTGCAGGTGATGGAGGGTGCAGGGAGAAGGGAGTCAGCGCGGGAGCTGCCCGAGCCCCGGCTTCCTGTAATCCTTTTGTCCTTCTCGTCAGCAGTGGGCTGGGTGCCGGGGAGATGAGGCAGTGATGCAGACTAGCACGTACAGGGTAATCTGGGTTGGGGCGGGGGGGACCTTCCCAGCAGGTGACTGAGCGGAGTTTTGAGGGAAACTACGGCTTCTGAGTTGGAAGTGAGGAGGGAGGGGGTGGAAGGCAAAGGCATTGAGGTAGAAATCACAGTGTGCTTTGTAAAGAGCAAGTAAATCCCCTCATGTCTGTGTTCTACAGCCAGATGCCAGTCTGGGAGGGGTTAGTTGCCCGGAGCACTATCCCAAGAGCCCATCCCACTGGGGTGGCCAGCCCCGGGCCTCCCAGACCCACCTGGGCTCGAGAGGGCCCCCCTGGGCCTGCTTTTGTTGTGGTGGCTCTCAGCATCGGCAAGCTTCTGCTGGCTGCCGGGAGGCCCATCGGACCGGCCCTCTGTGTCCTATCCATCTGCTCGGCCTTCTCCCCGCTTCCCTGTGACGACCAGATAAGGCTTTCATGTTTCTCTGATCCTGGAACTCGGTGGCTGCCGAGTCGGCGGCGTTCAAACTTTTGTGGGATGTGTCTGTAGAGCCCTGATCCTGATGTAATGCCTCTCTTTGTGGCAGGGCTTTTGGAGTCAGGTGCCCTCTCGAATTAGAGTCACTGGCTGTCCCTCCCCTGGGCATCTCTGCCCAGACCGATGGAGGGGCAGAGCAGAGCCGTGGGTCTGAGTCTGCCTGGGGAGAAGAGGGGCAGGGAGGAAGAACAACAGTCATTGCAGTTTATCGGAGCATACTGCCTTGTCGGGTAGACTCCTGCCCATTTAACAGATGGGGAAACTGAGGTTCAGGTCATTGGACTCTTCCTCCTCCTGCCTCCCTGCTCCAGCTGCTGGGGTCGCTCCTGGTTAGAATGGGGTTGATGATGGGGTGGGTGCACTTGAGAGTCATCAGCTCTCTGAAGGGCCAGCAGGTGCCAGGGGGACCAGGCTCGCTCTTCCCTGAGGAGCCTGGCATTGGCCACCTAACCCCACCCCCCACCCCCAGCATCTGGAGGGCTTTAGGGTGAATTAATTCATTCATGACCTCAGCAGGTAATGGAGGCAGTGCCAGGTTCTGGGTTGAGCCCTATGGACAAAGAGACCAAAGGAACCCAGGAGAGGGCGGCCCAGTGGTCAGTTGAAGCATCCAGACAAACGTGCCATTCCGCCGGGCACAGACGAGGCTGGCAGGAGCTGGGTTTGCCCTTCCTTTGGGCCTGTCTCCAGAGGCTCCTGTGGACTTTGTTAGCAGAAGCCCTTTGAGCTTCTTTCCAGCTTTGAGGCTCTGCAAACATTAATGGTGACATTGCTGCTGGGCCTGGAATAAACAAGGTAATGCCATTTGCTGCCAGTGTAAACAGAATTAGAGAGGTGAAAAAATGTCTTGCACCAGGTCAGGGTCAGCTCTGAGTGAAGGCCTCCCTCCAGCCGCGGCTCCCACTGCACTTCTTTGATGCAGAGATTTTTTAAAAATGAATTTTATTTTAAACTGAGCCACGTTTTCTCTTTTGTTCTGGACAAACACCAGATAAAATGAGCGCCTGCATGTGAAGTGTAGAAATGGAGAAGATGCAGTTGTGTTCTCATGCAGGATTTGCTTTTTGAGTCTGATATAAGTTCTTCATGTCACTTTCAGAACCCTCCTGTGTCTAGAACTCCCTTAGGCTTCCCTCTGTTCCCTTTTTTTTTTGGTTTGGGAGACCTTTTCCAACCACTCTTTTTCTTCTCCCTTCCCTTCATAAAAAGCTAAACCCTTATAAGACCAAAGAAAAAAGAAAGGAAAAAAAACACAACCCTGTCAGCAATAGAGACAAGCAAAATAAATTCCCACGTGGGTCTCATTTTGTCCCTTGTTCATCACCTCTTAGGAGATGATGCCATGCTACAAGTCTGGTGTCAACAGGGTCCTTTGGTTTTTCAAAGTTGTTTCTTTTGGGGGCTTATTATTGTTACAGTGCCCAGTTCTGTTTAAGTCGTCCTGCATCAGTTCATTTGAAACCTCCCCAGGTTTCTCTGAAATCATCCCCTTTCATCATTTTTTCTTTTGCAACAGAATTCCATCACATGCATCTACCCTAACTTACTTAACATGCCCTTCCCCCAGCGATGGGCACCCCGTGGGCTCCACTTCTTGAAATCACAAAAAGAACTTCTGCTAAGTACCCGTGTACGCTGGGGTCCCTTTCCCTTTCAGATCTTGTGAGGGGCTTTGGCTCAGCTAAGGGTACCCACGGTTTGGTGCCTTTCTGCCTTCTCTACTAGTTTGATGCATACAAGATAGAACCATGAATTATTTTAATTTATGTTTCTTTAATTATTAGGGATTTGGAGAATTTTTCTCATCTGTCTCTTGATACTTTGAATTTCTTCTTTTGAAAACTTCATATCATTTGATCATTTCCCAGGTAACGAATGGGCTATTCTGCTTTGGGATCATTCTCATTGTTTGTAAGAGCTCCCAACTTTCTCCCTGCCTCAGTCTCTCTGAGGAAGAAACCTCCCCTGGTTTTCCTTTGGTCTCTTTGACCCTAGGACTTAGCCCAGGATCTGGCATGTCATAATTACCTGCTGAGTCTGAATGAGTGAATGAATAAATGAATGAATGAATCCATGGGATCCTAGATTTGGGGCTGAAGGGGCCATCCCCTGAGACCCTTCCCCCTCCTCTCATTTTGCCTGCTGAGGCCAGTGGGCAGGATGGGCCTGGTCCCCCTTGCACAGACCAGCCCTTTGTATGCTGCAGCTTCCCTGCTGCCCCCCATCTTGGGGTAGAAGGCCGCACAGACCAGGCCTCTCTCCTGCTGTCCAGGTCCTCTCTGAGGGTCTTCACATGACACAGAGTACCTGCCTCCGGACCTGGTAGCCTTCCTAAAATGTGGCACCAAATCCAGCCTTGCCGGTGGCGGCCTCCTCCTTCCAGCAGGCGATGCCCCATGATCTGGGGAGCCTTTTGGCTCCTGAGGAGGGCTGTGACTCTTGGGGCTTGCAGGCAGCTCTCTGAGACAAACTGCTCCCTCTCATTTCTCCCCCATCATGTACTTGGGAATCTATTATTCATCCTGACTGCATATTGCCAGACACCACCGAGCCCCTGCTCCCGCTTGTCAGGGGTGTGTTCTAGGGCCTTCCTCGGCCACGTTAGCTAATCCTACCATTGTTGCCTTCTGCAGGCCGAGTACGGCGCAGTTTGAGCTCTAGGACCCTCTGAATTCATTTGTCCAAGTCACTAAGAACGGGGCACTCCAAGCGTGAGTGACTGTTCCCCCCTACCAAGCCCATCCCATTTAGTCTCATCTCTCTGGCTTCCACAAGCAGAGGTGGAGGGACATCAGGGGCCTTGCTGGAATCCAGAGAGACTGTCTGGTGTCATGACCATCCCCTGAATGAGCCAGTCTGTCTTTTAAGAACCAAAGCCAGATTCCCTGGCCTGGAGTCTGCTGACTGTGTTTGGACATTGGGTCAGGGGCCTCCTTTGGCCCTGTGGCCCCTTGCCCAGTCTCCATGGTACAGTTTGAGCAGTCACTTCCTCCCAGGCTTTCTGGGCCTGGCAACTTGAGTTCACCCAAAGCAGCTGGGGGCCCTCATTTATCTTGGCTATCGGTCATTATTCTTTTGGTGGTTTCCAGCGTAAAGACCGTTCTCCTTGTCTTGGAAATGGGAGCCACAGAGTGGCGCTGTCCTACCCTGCCCCCTCATCCCTTGCCATTGTCCCCTCAACCATGCTCTGTTTCATTCCAACACGGCTGGAAACAAACGAGAAATAAAGCAGCTGCTTTTTTCTTGTCCTTTGCTTTGTCCAAGCCGGGCCAGGCTCATTTGGAGCCTCTGTGCTTCTGAAATGGTTTTGTTCTTTTAAGTTGTAGGGGATCTTTTGCTTTTACGTCATCTACGTTTCCCAGGCTATCCTATAATAATAAAAATAGCTAATAGAGCCCTGTGTGCTTAATAAATATTAACTCATTTGATCTTCCCATGAACTCCAGGAGAGGGATGCTTTTATGATTGACCCTCTGCTGCTCATCCCTTTTAACAATGTCCTTAACCATTTTTACGTCATGGATCTCCTGGGCAGCTGTGGAACCTACTGACTCCTTAGAATTAAAAAAAAAATTCATAATGGAAAGAAATGCCAAATTTCACTTAGACACTAGTGAAAACAAAAGGTGTAATTTCCCCCCCCCATCCAGGTTCCTAGACTCCATGGCTCCTTGAGGGTCTGTAAACCCTGACATAATGAACTTTTAAAAGATGGGAGGGACAGAATTTTAACAAAAGTAAGCAAGATATCCAGAAAGTCCAATATTCTCATTCACAGCTGTAAAAAGTTCTGGGAAAGGGATCTTTTCCTATCTCCTTTTTAAGACCAAGCTTGGTCCTTATGATTTCACTGCATTTTTTTTAAATACATTTTTTGATATCTTTTACTTATCACCTAAATTTCCCAAAATATCTGTACCTCCCAGAAGCCATTGCTTATCGCCAATTTTTTTAAATGCAAAAAGAAAAAAAAATCAGCAAGACATATCATATATCAAAAAAAAATGTGTGAATATATGTGGTGCTCCTCCTTCGTGGATTTCTACTTCCCCTTCCCCTTCCCCTTGCGTCATTGCTTCACCGGAATACTTAGTGAGTCCATACCCCAGGTATGGGCATCCCCTCTCGCTCCAGTTCTTCAATACCACAAGAAGGGCTGCTGTAGAGCCACAGCTTATTTGAAGCCTTTTTTGTTTTGTTTTGTTTTTTGTTTTTTTGGTCACTGACCTTGTTGGAGTGCCTGATTAGCAGTGTGGCATCTGGGTCACTTTGAGTTTTCTAGAATGGTTGCACCAGTGTGCCCATCTTTGCACAGCTCCATCAGCATCAGCCATTTCACCAAAGGTCTTCTGAGTCTTTCCTCATTGTTAGGGATTTGGAGCTCTCTCCTGTGGCCATTTGTTAATCATTTCTGTTCTTTTTCTGAGAACGGTTCATATCGTTTGACCACTTAGCTGCTGGGAAATGATTTGCCTTGGATGGTTGTATAGACTTATTAGTTGCTCAAGATATTTGTTAGAAGGCTTTTCCTTCCATTGATGTTTATTTTTTTGTCCTAATTGCGTTAATCTTGTTTATGTAAGGACTTTTACATTTCAGATAATCAGAATTATGTGTTTTTTCCTTGGTGATTGTGCCTTTCCCTTGCTGGGTTCCTGCAGCCTTGTAATTGTGTCTTTTTCTCTTTATCCTGATTCAATATTGTCTCCTCTGACACAGTCTCCAGACCGTGCAGTGGTCCAGGCCGGCCCCCTCTGGTACCCTGCTGGCTGGGCTATCCCCTGCATTCCCAGGGGGCTGACGATTTCCCTGGGCCACACATGTCTGTCCAGCCAGTTCCTGTTTTTCTTCCTCATTTGAATTATTCCCTTTTGAATCATGGTTTCCCACCTCTCTCTTGGAAGTCTGCTTCCCCAACGTCCAGGCGCCATGCTGGACTTGGCTGCCGGCCTTTGCTCTTTCTGTGTCACTAACTCGGGAGGGGAACGGTGCTTTCTCCCGGGCATGAGAGGCAGGCAGACAGTCAGAGGAAGGGATAGAGTAAGAGGAGAAAGAAAGAGAGACAGAGACAGAGAGGAGAAAGACAGAGACAACGAGAGAGCGCCAGATAGAAGACAGAAAGAGAGGGAGATAGAGAGCCAGACAGAGAAAAGACAGAGGGGGAGAGAGGGAGAGAGACAGGAACGGAGAGGAGAGAAAGACAAGAGGAGATAAACAGGAACAAAGAAGATAAAGACAAGACAGGGAGAGGGGAGAAAGAGACAGAGAGGAACAAAGAGGAGAGAGAGAGAAATAGGAACAGAGAAGAGAAAGAAGACAGGGAGAGGAGAGAGAGATGGAAACAGGAACAGAGAAGAGAGGCAGAGAGAAACAGAAAAAGGAACAGAAAAAGAGACAGAGAGAGAGGAAGGGGAGATAGAAACAAACCAATGGAGAGAAGAGAATGACAGAAGACAGGAAGAGGAGGGAGGCAGAGAAGACAGGAAGAGAGACTGACAGAAGAGGGAGAGAGCTCCCTAAGCCGTACGGCTGAAGCCTCTGGCCTGGGCCTGGGATCTCTTTCCCACACCTCTCTCTTCTGTCGAGGGGCTGTGAGAGATGTCCTGACAGAAAGTCCTGTTCTTCTTCCCAGGCTCGCTGTCCACCTTGCTTTCCCCTTGCCTCTCTCAGTAGCTCTGAGTACACCCTGCCGCCCTTGTCCCCCTCTCCCACCGCCTGCCCTTTCTCTGAGTGAGTTGCCCATAAGCAGAGCCACACACCGGTCTTGGTCTCCCCACATCCCTCTTGCTGTCCCGTGACCTCCTGGCTCCTTGCTTGGGCTCCGTGTCCTACAAACTTGGAGCTGTCCCAGGCACTTGCCCTCATTCTTCCTTGTGGCTGGGAGGATAGACTGTCTGGGCAGTTGGAGGGCACGGGATGGCTGGTGAAAGGGAGAGCTGTGCCTTGCTGCCAGGGAGTTTGGAGACTGAGGGCAGTGTGGACTCCCCGCTTCTCGGGAAGGTGGTCAGCAAGGCCTTTTGTTTCCCGCAGGCGGGGAGCCCCGTCCCCAGCCGCCACTATGGGGTGAGGGGGCGGGAGCGATGGCCTCTGACGTGCACATGGCCTGGGAAGGCCTGTGGAGCGCTTTGCAGGCAGGCCTGCCCCCCGCATCCCCACATCTTCTCCCCTGGCATTTCGGTCCGGGGCAGCCCCGTACCTCTGCCTGGGAGGCTCCAGCTCAGCAGACACGAAGGGTGCAGAAGGCCCTTGGGAGGACTAGTGGGGGCTCAGCCAATTCTCTGAATGGAAGTACCTTTCCGCAGACGGGACCGAGTACGGGCTGAGCGAGGCCGACATGGAGGCCTCGTACGCCACCGTCAAGAGCATGGCCGAGCAGATGGAGGCTGACGTCATCCTCCTCCGGGAGCATCAGGAGGCCGGTGGCCGGGTGCGGGACTACCTTGTCCGGAAGCGGGTTGGAGATAATGACTTCCTGGAGGTCAGGTGAGTGGACTAGCTGGCCCCAAGATACCCCTGGCCTTCCCTCCACCTGACCTGGCCCACGCCACGGGCTTGGCGGGTCTCTGCTTTCCCTCACTTACTTCTATCCATTGCCTAGGCTAATGGAGAAAGGACAGGCTCCTTTCCCCAAATTTTCCCTTTAGAATTTAGGTTTGGGGGAGCCAGGAGCTGAGGAGGAGTGGGAACAGGAACTCGGGCCCTCGTGGGAGAACCCGGCGTTTGTCCTTTTGTCCCCAGTGAGACCAGGCTGGGGAAGGGGAGGTCCAGGGTGAGGCCGAAGGGCAGATAGGGGACTCCGTGTTGGGGCTGTTTTTCCTGCTGGCTTTGGAGAGGAAAGGGGGAGTGAGGCCTCGGGGAGCAGCCACCTCCGGCCCGAGCTCAGCCGTGAGCCCCAGGAGGTGTCCTGGTACGTGTCGGGCCCATGGGTGTGTGGCTCAGGCTGGCACAGAACCAGGATCTGGCCTTGCTAAGGCTTGGGAGCCTGGGGGAGAGCTGCAGATGCAGGGGTGTTTTCTTCACTGACCCATGCCCCCAACCCCCCGCCCTCATGCAGGGTCGCCGTGGTGGGCAACGTGGACGCAGGGAAGAGCACGCTGCTGGGGGTCCTGACGCACGGGGAGCTGGACAATGGCCGCGGCTTCGCTCGGCAGAAGCTCTTCCGACACAAGCACGAGATGGAGTCCGGCCGCACCAGCAGCGTGGGCAACGACATCCTGGGCTTTGACAGCGAGGGCAATGTGGTGAACAAGCCTGACAGCCACGGGGGCAGCCTCGAGTGGACCAAGATCTGCGAGAAGTCCACCAAGGTCATCACCTTCATAGACCTGGCCGGCCACGAGAAGTACCTGAAGACCACAGTCTTCGGCATGACGGGCCACCTGCCTGACTTCTGCATGCTCATGGTAAGTGTGGCGGCCGTCCTGCTGGAGCTCACTTGTCTGAGCCAGGCCCCCCCGGGGCTTTGTGGGGCAGAGAGTCTCAGGAGCTGTGGCCTGTGGGAGGGGAAGGGCGGCATCCCCAGCGAAGCTGCGTGCTGTCCCCAGATTATAGAGGAAGAAGTCAAAGCAAGGATGCTCAGGGACCATCTCAGTGTCATGCAGCTAGTGAGCACCAGAGTGGGGTCTGTGGGGCAGAGGTCCCCCTGGAGAATCGGGACCCCGGGCTCCTTACCTGGGGAGCCAGGGCACACTGTCGCCTCTAAGGGGAAGAAGCACTGCCTCTGGCACTGGGGACGTGGGGAGGGACGGGAAAGGGGAGGATGTGCTGGCTGGGGTCAAGATGTCTGGGCTTGTCTTACACAGCGGAAATGGGAAGGAGGGGAGCCCTGGGCCTTTGTAACCAAAGGGATTTAGTCAGTCTGAAGCGGCTTAAGTGATGGACGTTGGGAATCCGTTAGGTTTTCAGCCTCATAAGTAATGAGGCGACGAGATTCTGTTTGGAAGGTGGAATTTGGGCTGGCCGGGCTGGCCAGCCTGTGCGGAGCCATCCCTCGTCATCCTGCTGTCCATGTGAGCAGGCCCCTAAGTGAGCTCACCCACACATGCGCCACCCGCCCGCACAGCTTCTTGGAAAGAACAGCCCTGCGTATGGCCTCGGCCTGGGCCCGAGTCTGAACCCGCTAACCCCTGACCAGGAAAGGTTTCTTCCCCTTGTTTGAGTCTGGGGCCCTCGGGCCGCCAGCCTTCTGAAGCCTCAGAGAAACAGAATGTGGGGTGACGTAGGAAGGAAATCAGTTATTTTGAAAGACTTAGCAGAACACTTTTAATGGCTTTTTATTTATTATTATTTATTATGCAAAGATAGTTTTCACCATTTACTTTGGCAAAACCTTGGGCTTCAAATTTTTCTCCTTCCCTTCCCTCAACCCCCCCTTCCATAAACAACTAATCCAATATAGGTTAACCGGGCAGTTTTCTAAACATTTCCATATTTGTCATATTATGCAAGAAAAATCAGATCGAGAGGGGGAAAAATGAGAAAGAAAAAAACAAGCAAATAAACAACAGCAGAAAGGGTAAAATACTGTACTTTGATCCGCATTCAGTCTCCATAGTTTTTTCTCTGGATGTGGAAGGCTCTTTCCATCCCAAGTCTATCAGAATTGCCTTCAAACATTTCATTGTTGCAGAGAGCCATGTCCATCAGAATCGATCGTCATATAGTCTTGTTGTTGCTGTGTATAATGATCTCCTGGTTCTGCTCGTTTCACTCAGCATCAGTCCATGCAAGTCTCTCCAGGCCTCTCTGAAATCATCCTGCTGGTCGTTT
The DNA here is from genome assembly GCA_023553655.1 of Myrmecobius fasciatus. Classification (NCBI taxonomy): domain Eukaryota; kingdom Metazoa; phylum Chordata; class Mammalia; order Dasyuromorphia; family Myrmecobiidae; genus Myrmecobius; species Myrmecobius fasciatus. Next base: position 3,095 of record JAJPUD010018653.1, on the reverse strand, counting down.
CTTACAGAGCAATAATATTCCATAATATTCATATACCATAATTTATTCAGCCACTCTCCAATTGATGGGCATCCATTAAACTTCCAATGGAAAGATGTTGAAGCTGCTTTCAATTGGGAATTATGAGAAACCTTTCCCATTGAGCTTGGGTTCCTGACCACTTGAGTGTGATCCGAATTTTAGGCAAGGCCTTAGAACTTTGGATGGCTCACTCATGGAGCCCAGAGCCTTTGTTTTTTGTTCTGTGGGTGCAGGTGGGGCCACTTTGGGGTGAGGTAGGGGGGCTCCGCCAGCCCGTCCAGGCCTCCTTGGCCACGTCTCCACTACAAGTCTGCCAGAGGAGCTCACGTGGTGAGCCAGAGACCTTTCCTCTGCTGTCTGTTCTTTTGTAACCTTCTCTCATGTCCTTACGTGCCCGTCATGCCTCTTGGCACACGTGGTCATCACAAGGGACATTCATTGCCGTCTTGGGTGGGGCCACGAGGCTTGTAAGTGTTTACTGTAAGGATGGTCAGCACAGGGAGGCCCCCGTGGTCCGGGCGCTACAGTCTGGCCTCCACCACTGAGTAGGGAGAGGCCTTTCTCTCAGAAGGGGGAGCTTCCCGGAAGCCGGCTCTGCTGGGCCCTCAGGTCTCTCCAGCTGTGTTCTGCTTGCTTCATCGGGCTTCTTTGTTGGCAGTTTAATAGCAAGTCCCTGCCTCTGACCCAGACCGGAGGCCCCAGCCCAGGTGCCCATGATCACTCTCCATTCGCCCATCTACTTTGGTGCAGAGAGTTCTCCATGCTGATGATGTGGTTGGTCCCTGTGCCCGGCGTTGGGCTGGGGTGCTGCCACTGTCTGATCTCGTGCCCAGCTATCCCGTTCCTCCTCTTCCCTCTGGGCGCTGAAGGCTGCCCCCAAGCAGGGGGCTCTGCCCTGGCCTCCCTCCCATTCACGGTTCCTTTCTTTGTCTGGGGCAGGTGGGCAGCAATGCTGGGATTGTGGGCATGACCAAGGAGCACCTGGGCTTGGCACTGGCACTTAACGTTCCCGTTTTCGTCGTGGTCACCAAGATTGACATGTGTCCTGCCAACATCCTGCAAGGTAACAGGGAGGTCTCTGCACAGGGGAGGCCTCTGCCCGGGGGCTGCCCACATCGGCTCCCTCCAGCAAGCCTGGACCATCTTCTTGTTTCTTGATTGGACCTTGGCTAAAAAATGTCTTTTTAAATTGACTTGCCCCTCCGGGTCCTGAATGGTGGAACCGGGGACAACAGGCAGGAGGCCGAGAGAGGCAGGTTACTGGGTGTGGAAACCCTTTCAGTCTGATTCCTGGACTTTCCTTCCCTCTGGCTCTCTGCCCGCCAGCTGGCAAGCCCCCTCCCCTCTCCCTTCAAGGCCCCTCTCTCCAGCCTGTCCTCAGCTGAGAGGGGCTCCTTCCCCCGTTTTCCCTGGAGCTCGCTCTGATTCTCTCCCTTGCGACCAGTCTACCTCGTGTCGTTCAGACCAATGCCTGTGGGAGGTGCCAGCATGCTGAGGAAGGGGCCGAGGGCGTCCCCTTCTTTGGGTGTGGGGACTGAAGGGTGGCTGCATTGACGAGGGAAGTTCCAGCTGCTCCTGGGGGAGCCCAGGGGACCCGACAGACCCTAGGGTCGCTTCCCAGAATCCCTTCTGCAGCACTGTTGACCAGGGCCCATACAGACTTCCTTCTCCTTTGGGACAGCGCTGGTCTTCCTTACGCTGGGCGCAGTTTGACCAGTGCTCTTCCACAGTGGGAGCGTACGGGGGGCACTGGGCATACGTTGTGCTCGTGGCCGCCTCCTGTGGGGGCAGCGGGGGGGTCTGGTTTTTCTTTCTTCCAGCTGTGGGCAGAGCCGGCACCGGGGGTCTGTCCTCCTGGCCCGCTCCGTCACTGGGGTGGCTGCGGGGCCACTTGGCTGAGGGGCACTGCCAGCTCATGGGAAGAATTGGTTTACCTCTTGTGGGGCCCTTCCCTGCTGCGCCCAGGGCAGGATGGGCAGGGTGCCAGGGAGAGGAGCTCCCTCCTCTCAGGCTCCCTTCTTTCTCCCCTGTCTCTCTGTCTTTCTGCCTCTCACTCTGTTTCTCTCTTTTGATCACTCTGTGCCCGGGGTCCTGGGGCAGGCCACCACATAGAGGTTTGTTCCTCTTTTTGCCACTCTAGGCGTCGTGACTATTAACCCTCCTCTGCCCATCCGGCCATCCGTCTGTCCATCCGTCAGTCTGTCTCCTGCTCGTGTCAGTGCTGAGTGTACCCGGCCAAAGGGATCGCTGCGCAGGGGCCCTAATTCTCTTCCCTCTCACCCTTTAAGAGACGCTGAAGCTGCTGCAGCGCCTGCTCAAGTCCCCAGGCTGCCGCAAGATCCCCGTGCTGGTGCAGAGCAAGGATGACGTGATCGTGACCGCGTCCAATTTCAGCTCGGAGAGGTAGTGAGGGCGGGAGGGGCCCCTGGGCTGGGGGCCTGCGTCCACAGGCCCCTTGTTCTGCCCTTCCCCCGTGGCCCTCATCCCCCCTCCCTCTGACCTGCTGGCTGCTTTGGTCTTCTCCTGAATCAGGTGCCAATTGTCCTGGTGGCCCTCGTCCCCGGCCAGGCCCCATCAAGGCTCACATTGATGTGTCCTTGGTGGTTTATGAGCCCCTGGCTTTCTCATGAGAGCGCTGGGGGGCAACTTGGCTCATCCCCCCAGAAGGCACAAGCTGCAGGGCTGGCTCCCGGCCTCTTCGGCTGCTTCTGCAGCAGCGCTGGCTCTCCTCATGACTGCCCGGCCTGGAGGAGCGGGCCCCTTCGCAGCCTGTCCCCCCTGGGCCGATGAGGATGTGTCCGGGCAGAGAGCCCGGTCCTTCCTCGTTCCCCCAGCAGGCCCAAGGGAGCCCCCAAGGAAGAAGCTGGCCACTTCAGCTTGCCTCTGTTCCCTTTTTCTCCACTCCCCGCTTAGGATGTGCCCCATATTCCAGATCTCCAATGTTACAGGAGAGAATTTAGACCTGCTCAAGATGTTTCTGAACCTGCTGTCCCCACGCACCAGTTACCGGGAGGACGAGCCCGCCGAGTTCCAGATCGATGACACGTATTCTGTGCCGGTGAGAGGCTCGGGGC
>JAJPUD010018652.1:0-28263 GCA_023553655.1 Myrmecobius fasciatus | reverse complement strand
TCTGCATCTATTGAGATTATCATATGGTTTTTGTTAGTTTGGTTATTAATATAGTCAATTATGTTAATAGTTTTCCTAATATTGAACCATCCCTGCATTCCTGGTATAAATCCTACTTGGTCATGGTGTATTATTCTAGGAATGATTTTCTGTAATCTCTTTGCTAATATTTTATTTAAGATTTTTGCATCAATATTCATTAAGGAGATTGGTCTATAATTTTCTTTCTCTGTTTTTTGTTTTACCTGGTTTAGGTATCAGTACCATGTCTGTATCATAAAAAGAGTTTGGTAGGAGTCCTTCATTCCCTATTTTTTCGAATAGTTTATATAATATTGGAGTTAACTGTTTTTTAAATGTTTGGTAGAATTCACATGTAAATCCATCTGGTGCTGGGGATTTTTTCTTAGAAAGTTGATTAATGACTTGTTCTATTTCTTTTTCTGAAATGGGACTATTTAAGTAATTTATTTCCTCTTCTGTTAATCTGGGCAATCTATATTTTTGTAGATATTCCTCCGTTTCACTTAGGTTATCAAATTTATTGGCATACAGTTGGGCAAAGTAACTCCTGATTATTCCTCTAATTTCCTCTTCATTGGTGGAAAGTTCTCCCTTTTCATTTTTGAGACTAACAATTTGATTTTCCTCTTTCCTTTTTCTAATTAAATTAACTAGAGGTTTATCTATTTTGTTGGTTTTTTCATAAAACCAACTTTTAGTTTTATTTATTAATTCAATAGTTTTTTTACTTTCAATTTTACTAATCTCTCCTTTTATTTTTAGGATTTCAAGTTTGGTATTTGATTGGGGGTTTTTAATTTGTTCTTTCTCTAGCTTTTTTAGTTGCAAGCCCAATTCATTGATTTTCTCTTTTTCTATTTTATGCAAATAAGCATCTAGAGATATAAAATTTCCCCTTATTACCGCTTTGGCTGTATCCCACAAATTTTGGTATGAGGTCTCATTATTGTCATTCTCTTGAATGAAATTAGTAATTGTGTCTGTAATTTGCTGTTTCACCCATTCATTCTTTAGGATAAAATTATTTAGTTTCCAATTGCTTTTTGGTCTGTTTTCTCCTGGCCTTATATTGCATGTGATTTTTATTCTGTCATGATCTGAAAAAAATGCATTTATTATTTCTGCCTTCCTGCATTTGATTTTGAGGTTTTTGTGTCCTAACACATGGTCAATTTTTGTATAAGTTCCATGGACCGCTGAGAAAAAAGTAAACTCCAAAGGAGTCATTCTTAAAGACAGTTAAAAATACAAGAAATATTGGCATAACAACAAGTTATATTCATGGTTATTTTCAACTCTGTTTTTCAAAATCAGCATTTTCTGTTGCAAGGAGTGATGATACATTTGCCTTATTGAAGGAGCTAACTCTTTTATATATATTGGGACCATATTGGCAGTCTAGTGAAATTTACTGAACCCTTTTTTAAAGTAATATTTTTGAATGCATAAAATAAAAACATATAGAATTACCAAGGAAATAATTTACAGTGAAATATTTATTGGGGTTTTTGTTTTGTTTTGTTTTGAGGAAATTAGATAAATGACTTATCCAGGGTCAGTAAGTATCTAAGTATCTAAGGACAAATTTGACTCTAAGGCTGATGCTCTATCCACTGCTGCAGGTAGTCTTCATGTTGGGAATATGTTGCAGGGGCTGCCATTCTAGAAATTCTGCCTGTCGTATTTCTAGGCTATTCAGACCTGGAGTGTGTAAGTCATATACTTTTTTTTTTTTTACTGAGGCAATTGGGATTAAGTGACTTGCCCAGGGTCACACAACTAGGGAATGTTAAGTGTCTGAGACCAGATTTGACTTCAGGGCTGGTGCTCTATCTACTGCACCAGTTAGCTGCCCCATAAGTCATATACTTTGATCAAGACTATATATGTGAAGTAATTATCAGAACAGAGAAGTTTAAATCCTTTACTAGAGCTCTATCAGTTACTAAGAGATGAATTATTGCAGACAAATAGTCTATATGAATAATGTCTGGAATATGGCTTCCAATTACTGCAAATTATCTGGCTTTAAAATAAACAGGTTCCAATTTGAAGAATCTTACTATTTTGGCAGGTTGTCAGATAGCCTTTCTTTAAGTACTTGAGCTAACATCTAAAGCTCTAATTTCTTGTATTTCTTCAGATGTATTGCCAGTACCTGAGTGAAATTAGGCATAAGCTGAATTTTTCCCAACAAATTTTCCTATCTTGATCCTTCCATTGTATCACTGCTGCTATGCAGTGCCAAGCCGGCTTTACTAAATACAGTACTTTGGCAAACAACCATTCACAGAGCTGATTCCAAAAGCTTGTTTCTTCTTTTGCAAATCTTATTCTTTCCCTCTAACATACCAAATTAGGGGAAGCTTTTCTGGTTGTCAGTCTTCTTTCCCATGCTTTGAGAGCTTGATGTTGGCTGTGATGTAAATCCAAGGTTGACAACTTAGCTGAGTATCATGGGGTAGCAGTGAGATCACTGAAATGAAGATTTGGCCCTCAGTTCTTTTCATTAAAGGAATTTAATTTCATTAGCTAACTTAGAAGTGATTTGTGTTAGCAAATTTATTGAGAAACTGATTCATAGCTAAAAAGTTAATGTATTTACATATAATGACAATAATTGAAATGTTGGGATAATAAGAAATATAACTATGGAAGTAACCAGATTACTTGTGTTGACTAAGCAGTACAAAGTCTTCCCAATAGCAAAGTCTAACTGGAAAACCACATTAAATTAGAAGATACTAGGTGAACATAAAGTGGGGGTAAAGGGAACTGTGTTACATAGCTAAGTTAGAAGGGACCTTAGAAGCCATCTATTCCAACTCTCCTATTTCACAGGAGAGGACACAGAGGTTCAAGGAGGTCACATGATTTGCTCCTGGTCACATAGGTAACAAATAATAGAGGTTGCATTTGACTCAGGTGCTCTTAGTCCAGATCTATTGTTCTTTCCACCATATTATATGTTTTCTTGTATCATAAAAGTTATATTCTTTTATATTATAATAGCTTGAGATGACCTTCTCTTGAGAAGACCCCAAGCTGTAACCCAGGTGGGATAATCTTATAGCACTTGCTATGGTGCCTAAATAGTGTACGAAAAAAATGTGCTCCTAATTGCCACAAATATTTAAATAAAAGAAGAAGCTACTACGTGATGGTGCTTCTCCTACCCTGAACCTATTGTTTAGGTCTGGGTATGTTTCATGCCAATTGCCCCAGATAGGTTTTGTGGCATTTACCCTGGGAGGCAGTAATTTCTCATTATGGCTTTGAGTACATTTATTTTAAAGATATGTTCCAGACATTTCAGAACAGTCATAGTTTCAATTATTTTGTTTTATGAATCCTCATAAAAATCTTCTGTGAATGTCAATATTTTGATAAATAGGAACTTGATGAACCAAGTCAAAAAATATTACAATGAAAATATTTAAAAAATCACAAAAGACTGAGAGTCACGAAAACTGAAAAATAGCAGGCTAATGAAACATTGTTATTATACACAAAAAGCCTCTATTTTAAAGTCTTACCTCAAATGTCACTGAAAAAAATTAGTTTTCATCATGAACTCTATCTCCTCTCTATTTCCATAATTTAAATTTTCTCAGCCTCATCCCCCATACTCTTATTTGCTCCAGTCTCAGAGGAAAAGGCATTACTTTTCTCTACCAATGCTAATATCCAGGGGAGTACTGATAAATGTTTAAGAACTTGGTTTCTTAAAAAAACATGATGTGCAGATGACACACTTTTTACTTTTAATCTGCATTATTAGCATTTTATCTATCACTTTGTTAAGTCTAGGCAATCAACAAAACACTAAATCAAGTCCTGATTTATAGTGTTACCAGATTTCTGAGGTATAAATGCTCACCCTGAAAATTTCAGCTTTCTTGGGCTGTTTGTGCTGATTTCAATCAATCTAAATAATCTTTCTATGCTTGTGCTCTCAATTCAATCCTCTGTCTCCTCTGGTATCTTGCCCCTTCAATAATTTCCCCTGTTTCTCTAATTTTCATCCCTTCTGTGTCCTTTCCTGCTGCTTTTAAATAGGCAAAGTTCCTCCATCTTTATGTAGTCATGGTTACATTCCATGGAGCATGTGTGGGAATAAGTTGACAGAGGTCATCCCATAGAGTATACACTAGAACTCCCCTGGAAACTTCCAGGGACTCTAATAACAGTGTAGAACAATGCTGAAGAGGCTTAGCCTTTTGGCATTACAAAATTATGCCTTTATTTGGCCAGTGAACAGGAAGAGATGCTGACTCAGTGGATCTTTAAAAAGTAGTGAGACCCTATACCAAAACTCTTTTTTCTTTGTTTCTTTTTTTAAATTGAAAAGATATATTTATTTATTTTTCCTTCAGTTTTTTGTACTTTCTTTTTTGATTTTCAGTTCCAAATTTTCTCCCTCCTCTCAGCCCTTCCGACACTTAATGAGAAAGCAAGAAATAGGATGCCTGTTATACATTGCTATTACTGTGTACAGTGTTCTCCTGGTTCTGTTCACTTGACTTGATGTCTTCCCAGATTTTTCTAAAACCATCCTCTTCATTATTTTTTTACAGCACAATAGTTTTCCATCATAATAATATACCATAGCTGGTTCAGTCATTCTCTAATTGATGAGCATATTCTTGGTTTCTTTCTTTGCTACTACAAAAAGCTGCTATAAATATTTTTTTGTATATGTGGGTTGTTTTCCTTTCTTTTAATCTATTTGTGATACATACCTAGTAGAAGTATTGCTAAGTCAAAGGATATGCAAAGTTTTATAGACCCTCAACATAGTTCCAAATTGTTTTGCAGAATGGTTGGATCAGTTCTACCAACAGTGCACTAGTGCATCTATTTTTTCAACATTCTTTTCAGAAAGAGAAAGCAAAGTAAATTTGAAAGGTTTTATCAATCAAACCCCATACCACCAGCCTGCTGTGAAACATCAGAACTTTCAACATTCTATTTACAGATCCCAGTTGACTAGATCTTGCTTCATTAGAAGATGATAGACAATCCCTTTATTCTCAGGGACATTAAGTCACTTAGAATAAACTTTACAACTGCTTTTCTGATTCTTAGCAGCTGTGTTCCTTTTGCTGATACTTCTTTGTAACTCATGCATTCATGTTTTTTTAATTATTATTTTTATTATGACCTAGAAAATCATAAAAAGTAAGAACATTTCTATACACAAAGAAGGCTAGAAAATTGAAATTGTAAGGTAGTATCAGCATCATCCTGTTTGTTTAATTTGTCCCACTAATGTTTATATATATTTTTAAATATATCACTGACACCCTTTTCTTTCCTTCTCTCCTGCCTTTCCTCTAACGCCCAGTAAAATAACTTCTTGTGACAAACTCAAGCAAAACAGATTCAGTCATGTCCCAAGAATGTATGTCTCATTCTATACCTATACTACATCACTTTCACCAAAAGGTGCAAGGTATACTTTGTTATCAATTTTTGCAGTTGTAACTGATCAGTGTCTTGTAATGGTTCTTCTGGTAAGGAATGGATGATTGACTTGACAGGGAGCCAAAACTGCTGAAAACTCTGGGAGTTTGTTTTATTTTTTATAAAGTTTAAAGATAGACATCATTTTATTTTCTCTTTAGGAGTTCAAGCATCCTATAGCAGCTAGGTAGGGATATCTGATTTTTATCAGCATCATGGGATCAGTTCCTTACCACATTGATGTGGATTGAACAGTTCACAAAGTAATGTAGTTTCACATACAGCTGGGGTACCACATAGAATTTGAAGATACTAGTTTCAGAAATGTCCCTAATAATTTTAACTTCCACAATGCTGAAGAAGATGAATTTCTTAAAAGCCTTGCTCCTGAGCACATTAGCTTTGCAGTGGATGGGCTGCACATGGTCTTGCTCCTTATTGGATTGCCCATTGTTTTTCCTCTTTGGTCTGAGGCAAGTGACTGGGGAGTAAGAATGACCTAGAGGATATCCCCTTCCTCCCCAGCACCTGAATTATTCTCTTTTCAGACCTCATCACTGATAATAAGCTTTTATTTTACAGTCTCTTCACTCAGTGCTGTGTATCTGACAGACCAGAATGACTTTCCCATTCTATCCCTTTTTGTTTTACTACACTAGGACCCAGTTTTCCCACTTTCTTGCCTTAAGGATTTTCTATCCTTTTCCCCTGCAAGGATGTGGGTCTAAACTCTCCATACCATAGGCCTTTCTGGCCCAGCAAAGAATAAACTATAATGTGACAAGAATTAGAGGGCAGGATTTTCTACTGCAGAACTGCATATATCTTTCATGAAAAGGATGTGAAGAATGAGAATGGCAAGATCAGCAGCAAGAGATGGAAGCACTTTCCATGAGATTGATTAAGCCTTTAATTAAGGTATGGAGAGGCAGGAGCCTTTACCTTTTTCTGGCATATAGTTCAGTTTATTAAGAGAATCTAGTAGGGAGTAACTGAATTGTGGCTACTTGGAGAAACTGCTGGAACACTGATGAATCTATTCTACTCTCTGTTTCTCCCTTTCATTTGATTGTAGTGACTAGCTGTATCATTCATAATTGCTTCTTTGCTGATCATGGAAATCTCTTTTTCCTTTTTCCTTCTAAACTATTTCATTTTATCTTATTAGTGCCCTTACTTTCAATTTTCATTTCTATTTCAGTTATCATTATCTATTAAGATGACCCTCTGATCTATTTATTCAGCTCTAAAATCTGTTCTAAGCACCAGTCTCAAGTCCCCAATTATGAATTAGATACCTCCTACTGCATATCCTGTAGACATTTCAAACTCAACATGTCTAAAATTGGAATCACTAGATTTTCCCCTAAATTCTGCCTCCTACTTTCCCTGACTTCTTTCAAGTATCAGTTAAAATCCTACTTCCAGCAACAAGCCTTTCTGAGTCCTTAATCTTAATGCCTTCCCTATAAGACTGCTGTTAATTAATCTTGTATATATCTTTTTTTGTACATAGTTTTTTGCATGTTATCTTCCTCATTAAATATTTTAATCTTCTTGAGAGCAAGAACTGTTTTTATTTTCCTCTCTTTTCATCTCCAGTGCTTGGCAGTGTCTGAAACACAGTAGGCACTTAATAAATGCTTGTTGACTAACTGACTTTTAAAGTTTATTCAGTAGTTATTTATACATGTTAACACAAAGACCTACTAAATAAGGATAATTTCATTTTCTTCTGAATTTTTGTTTTGTTAGAGAGTTTGATGTAGGGGAGGGAAGCTATAGATCATCATTATAAATTTAATTGACACAGAAAAATCTCTCCTGGCTTGCCAATCAACAGATTGTCTAGAAGATCAGAATATTTTATGACTTTTATTTCAATATATATTTTTGACCGTACTAGCTTTTCTGGGAAACAAAATATCTTGAACTAGGACCTTTGCCCTTGCCTAAAATCAGGAGCTAATCTCATTACCTTCAAGTGGACAGGTTACTTTTTTTTTTCACCAGAATCCCCCAATTTTCTCAAGGGAAGAGAAGGAAGAGAGAAGTAGAAACCTCAAGAGATGTTCATGGTCAATTTCACCCAATTCCATTGAATGGAGTGTGATGAAAAGTGCTTCTGATCCAAAGCACCCTCTGCAATGATCTTGTTGGGCAGCATACTAATCTATAGTCTTAAATTTTTCAAAGATAATTTCTTTATGTTGTGGTCCTATATAAACAATTCTCATGTTTCTTAATTCATTCTGTATTAGTTGAAACAAGTCAGATTTCTCTGAATATCTCCTTTCATTTCTTAGAGCAGAACATCATTCCATTATACTCATGTACCAACCCAATTTGTTCAGCAGTACATCAGTTGATATGTCCACTTTTTCCAATTCTTTACTACAAGAAATATACTGCTATACATTTTTTAATGTTTGTTTTTTATTTGATATCTTTATGTTATGTATGTCATATTGCTTAGTGTTTTAAGGTATTGTTCTAAAGTCTTTTCCAAAATGGAGAGATCAACAGTATGCCAGTCCTAATAACCTCTCCAACAACTATTACCTTTCAATTTTGTCACTTTGTCAATTTGATGGGGGCGAGGTAGAATCTCAGAGCTGTTTTAATTTTAATTTCTCATATTATTAGTGTTTTGGAGTATTTTTTCACATTAGTGATAACATTGCCTTTTTTCCCTTTGAGAGTTCATACTCTTTTAAAATTTATCTTTTGGGGAATGGCTCTAGTTACATATGTATCACTTATCTGGATAGCCGGTTATCAGATCTTTATCAGAAAATTTGCTTAAAATATTTTTCCTTTGTTTCTATCCTATTTCAGTGTTTTTTTTAAACTTTCCTAGTAGTTTTTTTTCAAGGTTTTTATTAAACATTCACAATGGGAAATTTTCATATGAATATATATATATATATATATATACATATATATATATATATATCACCAGACCACCTGTACACATAGAAATGCTGGAGATATAACCAGAAGGAGAGAATGACACCCTGACCAAAAACTTCTGAATTTCCATACCTAGTAGCTCTGGGAATATCCCTATAAAAATCAATCAACTCTATTCAACAGGAAAGTTTGTGCTAAACTATGACACTGGCTATTTCTTGAAACTGGCCCATGGGGTTGGGAGGATGAGAGGGAATGGGGGAGTAGTGGGGAGGGGATGGGGGAGTAGTAGGGAGGGGCTGGGGGAAAGACATTAAATACATGCAATGTCTGTGGGAAGGAACCCTTAGGGAATGCTACAGGCCAATTGCATTTCAAAAGGCACATTCTGGATCAATTTAACCACACTGATACAATTTTCCAGATTAACTGGTATGAACTGGCCATACAGAATATAGACTCCTAGGGAATATTTAGCAATCTTTACAAAATTCGAGGCAAACTGGGGGCAGGGGAAGAGGGCTAGTAGTTTTTGTTGAATAGTAAATCTTTATTGCAAAAGTTTGTATCCTTGGGTTTATGGAACACTATGTTACTATATTTTATTTTTTTAATAGAAGTTGAAAATCTAATTGGTATGGTAAAATATGGAATAGGAAGGGGAAAAAAAAAGCTTCTCCATGTTTCATCCATCTGAACATCTCTGCTATCTTGTCATATATACCTCAATGCCCTACCCACTGCTTTCTATCCCTTGTTCTGAAATCAGTAATCATATCATACCACACTATTATTGTTCCTGGAAAAGACATGCCAACTGGCTGTGAACAACTCAACATCCCTGTGACCCTGTGATCCCTGACCATCACTACAATGTATGTTTTTCATCCTCTTTTAGAATATAAACTCATTTAGAGAATTTCACTTTTGTATTTGTATTTCCAATGCTAGGACATAGTTAACATTTAACAAATGCTTTTTTTTTTCATCCATTTATTCATCAAACTGGATATCAAAAGAACAGAAGGGCACAGTACAATGAATATGGAAAGATGTTTAGAAGAATTGCATGTTTAATCTATATTGGATTGCTTACTGTCTAGAAGAAGGGGTAGGTGGAGAGAGAAAAATTTGTTTTTGCAAAGGTGAATGCTGAAAACTATCTTTGCATGTATTTGGAAAAATAAAATACTATTAAAAAAAAGCAATGAAAAAAAAACCTCAAAAGATCAAAATATTAAGAATAATCTCACAGAAATAGTAATCCACTACAGAAAATATTAAAAAAGAAATTCTTCTATTACACTAATGGCCTCAGATATCTGTACACAAAATTTAAAAGTACAGGAAAGAGGGTAAACTTGAAATCCTAGCACAAATAGGTAAATTTGATTTTATAAGTACCACTGAAAGTGGTACACTTAAGTAAAGACTTATGTGTCTTGACTGGAATGTAGCTCTAGAAAGCTATCTATACCTGATTCAAAAGAAATAGAATAAAGAGGGTTGTTGGAATAACATTATGTATTAAGAAGATATACTTATGTGAGGAAATTCAGGAAAGAGAATAAGGAAATATGATGATAATGAGCATTTAGGTGATGCTTAAAAGAGGAATGAGTAGAATAGAGACTATTGTGGATATATACTTGAGACCTATGACATAAGAAAATAGATAAGCAAACAGCACAAACTTGGCACAGTGGAATGATATTGAATAGTGTTTATGAAAGGTTTAAGTGATACGGATATCTCAAACGCTATTGAAAAACTAGAAGTATTCATCAATTCTTATCTTTTCTTAATGATAATTTAATTCTATGGGGTAAACAACCATAACTATTCCTATTTTGGACATGATTTGGATCAACAAAGAGAAATTGGACTGAAGTAGAAATGATTGGAACCTTGTAGTAAAGTGACCATTACATCATTCATAATAGAAGAGATTAAACCTGGGAACAATCCAATTTGCACTCTAGATTTTGGGAGGGCAGATTTCAAAGGGTTCAAAGAAATAATAATTTAAAAATTTGAGCTGCAAATTCTCTGCCTCTTTTCTGTCCCTCTCCTTGAGAAGGCAAGCAATTTGATATCAATTATATATGTGAAATCATACAAAATATATTTTCACATTAGTCAAGTTGCAAAAGAAAAGTAAAAAAAAAACTTAATAAAAATAAAGCTTAAAAAGTATTCTTCAATCTGGATTCAGAATTAATCAATTCTCTCTCTGATAGTGGATGGAATTTTTCAGCATATATCCTTTGGAATTATCTTTGCTCATTGTCTTGATCAGAAGAGCTAAGGGTTTCATAGTTCATCATCCTTACAATATTGCTGTTACTGTATATAATATTCTTCTGGTTCTGCTTATTTTAGTTTGCATGCATTTATATGTCTTTCCAAGTTTTTCTGAAACCATCCTGCTCGTTATTTCTTTTTTTTTAAATTTTTTTAATTTGCATAACATATGTATGGGTAGTTCCTCAGCATTGATCTTTACAAAGGTTTCCATTACAAATTTTACCTCCAGTCCCCACCCCTCCCCTAGATGGCAGGATATCCACTACCTGTTAATTATGTTAAAATACTTGACAAATCAAATATATGTGTCCAGATTTCCGCACTTATCATTGTTGTGCAAGAAAAATCGTATCTACAAGAAAGAAAAATCAAATAAAGGAAATACAATGCACACAAATATCAATCAAGAGCATGAAAATGTTATGTTGTGGTCCACATTTCACATCCCTCTCTCTGGGTGTATATGGCTTTCTTCAATGAACAATTGGAAGTGGTTTGAAACATTTCATTGTTGAAGAGAGCCATGTCCATCAGAATTGATCATCATATAGTCTTGTTGTTGCTGTGTATAATGATCTCCTGGTTCTGCTCATTTCACTCAGCATCAGTTCATGCAAGTCTCTCCAGGCCTCTCTGAAATCGTCCTGCTGGTCGTTTCTTACACAGCAATAATATTCCATAACATTCATATACCATAATTTATTCAGCCACTCTCAATTGATGAGCATCCCTTCAGTTTCCAGTTTCTAGCCACTACAAAAAGAGCTGCCACAAACATTCTTGCACAGGTGGGTTCCTTTCCTTCTTTTATGATTTCTTTGGGATATAAGCCCAATAGAATCACTGCTGGGTCAAAGGGTATGCACAGTTTGACAACTTTTTGAGCATAGCTCCAAATTGCTCTCCAGAATGGCTGGATCCGTTCGCAGTTCCACCAACAATGCATCAGTGTCCCAGCCTTCCCACATCCCCTCCAACATTCGTCATTATCTTTTCCTGTCATTTTAGCCAATCTGACAGGTGTGTAGTGGTACCTCAGGGTTGTCTTAATTTGCATTTCTCTGATCAATAGTGATTTGGAGCACCTTTTCATATGACTAGAAATAGTTTTAATTTCATCCTCTGAAAATTGTCTGTTCATATCCTTTGACCATTTATCGATTGGAGAATGGCTTGAATTCTTATAAATATGCTGCTCGTTATTTCTTATAGTACAATTCCATCACAATCAATATATAACATTATATATATGTATATATACATATATAAAAAACTATATATAATAGTCATTCCCTCAAATCTCTTAATATTGTACAGTGGATAGAGACCTGAAACTGAAGTCACAAAGACTTGAATTCAAATTCATCTTTGTTTGTGTGACCCTGGGCAAGTCCTTTAACATCTGTTTGTACCATCTGTTAAAGAGGTTATTAACAGTTACCTCCCTAGATTGTTATGAGGTAATATTTGTAAAGCAGCTTAAAAGTACTAGTGATGATGATGATTTTTGGTTCTAAAGGAGAGAGCTAAGAGCCCCAGGTCTAAGTTATAGAGGCAGATTTCTATTTAAAATAAGGAAGTCGGGGCAGCTGGGTTGTGCAATGGATAGAGCACAAGCCCTGAAGTCAGGAAGATCTGAGTTCAAATCTGGCCTCAGACACTTAACACGTCCTAGCTGTGTGACCTTGGGCAAGTCACTTAACCCCAATTGCCTCAGCAAAAAAGCAAAAAAATAAAATAAAATAAAATAAAATAAGAAAGTCATAAGATCAGAGACATAGAGTTGGAATCTTAAAGGCCCCTAGTTCAACTCCCTTATCTTATAATGACTTGAGGTGGAGGTATGCCCAAAGACACACAGAAATTAAGTGGAAGAGCAAAGTTTTTATTGCTTTTCCTCAATAGTACTCCCCCCCAAAAAATAGGTAAAGATAGTCTTCAACATTCATTTTTGTAAAAACTTTTCTCCCTCTCTCCCTTTACTTCCCCAAGACAGCAAGCAATTTGATATAGATTAAATATTTGTTATTCTTTTAAACATACTTCCACATTTGTCATATTGTGCAAGAAAAATCAGACCAAAAGGGGAAAAAAAACCACTGGAAAGAAACAAATAAACAAAAAAGTGAAAATACTATGGTTTAATCCACATTCAGAATTTGTAGTTCTCTCTCTGGATGCAGATGGCACTTTCTATTCAGTCTATTAGAATTGCCTTAAATCACTTTATTGTTGAGAAGAGCCAAGTCTGTAACAGTAAATCATCACATAATCTTGTTCCCGTGTAAGCAATTTTGCGGAGAAGTAAGGTGGGGTGCAAGAACCTTTGCCACACCATCAATTACAACTCCTGAAAA
The DNA here is from genome assembly GCA_023553655.1 of Myrmecobius fasciatus. Classification (NCBI taxonomy): domain Eukaryota; kingdom Metazoa; phylum Chordata; class Mammalia; order Dasyuromorphia; family Myrmecobiidae; genus Myrmecobius; species Myrmecobius fasciatus. Next base: position 15,196 of record JAJPUD010018652.1, on the reverse strand, counting down.
CCTGGAAAAAAAATGCTCACTACCAAAGTCCTTGGCGTTGTCAAATGATTTAACATCAGAAATAGGATAGGATTGCCAATAGAATTCCTTTAAGGACCATCTGACGTGCAGTTGAAATCTTTATGTATTGTCTTTCCCTATCTGAATATGAGCTGCTTGAGAACAGTATCTAACTTTTCTATTTTTAATTCCACTGCTTAGGACAGTACATAGTCATTTGCAGGATAAATGATATTCTTTCATAAATCTAGGATCCTACGATTCATTCTGCGACCCTGACTTCGTTGTGGTACTCTGGATTCTTTGGGTTTTTCTTGGCAAAGATCAGTATCCTTGAGTGGTTTGTCATGAGGAAACGGTAAAATAGGGTTAAGTGATGTGCCCAGGGTCACACATCTAAGTCAGTGTCTGAGGCCGCATTTGAACTCGGGTCTTCCTGACTCCAGGCTACCTAGCTGACCCTGACTGCCCGAATTAAAACACAGACTTTATTTACTGCTATTTCTCTTCTTTTAAACCACATTTGGGCCTATCGGCCCATCGTTAGTTTTTCTTTTCAAGGAAAAGAGATAACATTCCTAAAGGAGAAAGCTCAAATAGCACAAATCAATAGTCTGGATATCCCAGGGGGAAACAAGGACGCATTTAGACTGAGCGGGGTGGAGTCCAGCCAAAGCAGCAAAGCCCGGAGAGGGAGGGGCCTAAAGAGCGAGGCCGCGCAGGGGGGCGGGGCCTGCTGAAGAGGGGCGGGGCATAGCACGGCGGGCCTGGCAAGGCAGAGATGGCGGCTGACGGGGACTGGCAGGATTTCTATGAATTCCAGGAGCCGGCCCGGGGCCGCCTGGACCAGCAGAATCGTAACGCCGGGGCCAGGGCGCTTGATGATGAGGGAGGAGTCGGCTTCTCGGCGCTGGCATGCGGCTTGGAGGAGAAACTGAGCCTGTGTTTCCGCCCCTCCAGTCCGGACGCTGAGGCTCCGAGGGCGGCGGTCAGGCCAATCACCGAGAGGAGCCTCCTGCAGGAAGATGAGTGAGTGCAGCCGGGGTCGGGCTCGAGGAACCGACGGGCGGGCGCCTATCCTTCCTCCCTCCTTCCTCCTTCCCGTTTTAGGCCTCTGACCGCGGCGCAGTGTCCGGCTCTCCCACACTACCTCTGCAGCACGCTGAGTGAGAGCTTTACAGCCCATTCCTCTCACTCCCCCCTCCCATCGAGTCCCCGCCTTTTCTCTCCTCTCAGACCGCGTCTTCTGTCCTCCTCTGACCACGCCTTCTCCCCCCAGAACACGCCCTCCCCGGAGCCCGCTCACTTTACCCCCTCCCACCTAGGTAGGCCCTGGGATCTGAATCTTTTTCCTACTGTGCTCTCCGATCTCCTGTCCCTGTTCCTGAACCTCTTAACATTCTCATTCTGTGCTTTTTTTTTTTTTTTGGATACTGAATTTCCTGCTCTTCCCAATGCTAAATATTACTGATTCATGATAAAAGGGAGAAATTAATCAGGACTTGATAGTAATGCTTTAATAGAGTAGACATATCCAGATTTGTATCTGGGGAAGTAATCCGGGGCTTGATTTGAATAACTGCTTATCTAGGTTTGTGTTTTTGTTCAGTCGTTTTCAGATATATTTGACTCCATTTTCACAAAGATATATGTGACCCCATTTGGGGTTTTCATTGAGAAGATACTGGAGAGATTTGACATTTCATTCTCTAGCTCATTTTACAGATGAGGAAACTGAGGCAAACACAGTAAAATGACTTACCCAGAGTCACACAGCTAGCTAATATGTGAGGCTCATTTGAACTCAGGTCTTCCTGATTCCAGGGCCTGCACTCTATCCTCTGCAGCACCTGAGTTGCAGAAAGTTTGCTGTCTTGCACTGTTAGGAGTTTCCTCACTTGGGAGGATCCCTCTACCAATGAAATCACAAGTCCTGTCTCTGTACCTACATATACATATCTATATCTATCTCTCTATTTCATTAATTAAATTAAATGGAATACTATAGATATGGTTAGCCATAAAATTTACCTAATAATACTGATATTATCCTGGCTTTATGAAAGAGACATACACACACACACACATTTTGATTCAGGCTTATAATTTCTCTGATATAGGAATTTTCCTCAATTCAATTTGTATAACATTTATTAAGTGCCTACTATGTACAGCCACTGTCTAAAGACTGGGGATACACAAAGAGGCAAAAGATAGTCTTACAATTTTTTCAGTGAAATATAAAGCAAGATTCTCAGTTGAGTGGGTCAGGGAGGTTTGAGTAGAAATGAAAAGATTTCAAAAAACCACTGTGGAAAATGGCATAGTGAATCAGGGAAGTGTAAAAAGATTGCATTGTAGCAGTAAGGGCCAGTTGAGGTTGTGAGTCATAAATTTATAGTGAACACAGTCATGTGTCTGTAGTTTGGTGATTTTTTTTTTTTTCCAACTTCATTTGAAGTAGTAACAATGGCAGTGGATAATGGGAACAATGGATGGCAGAAGTAATCTAAGGTAAGGCTTGGTAGCATAAGAATATCAATAGGATAAAGGGGCAAGGAACTCCAAAGAAGAGGACATTGTTGAGCTAGAGTTTCACCAAGAGGTTAGTATGGGAAAGGATGAGATCATAGTGCAGAAGTGGTGGCCCAATTGCCTCAGCAAAAAGCAAAAAACCAAAAAAACAACTTTTCTATAAAATTTTAAAAATGGTGTTTTATGTATTTTGAGATTATGAATGAGAGGATTGCTCCAAAGTAGTCAATAGGGTTCTTGTAAAACATGGATATACAGCTGGAGTAGTAGAAAGTGCATTGAATTTGGAGTCAGTGACTTGGTTTTTGAGTTCTGGCTTTACTCCTTACTAAATGTGTATCCCTATGGCACAACTTCTCTGGGTCTTCGTTTTCTTAACATGTTAATGAATTGGACTTGATAACTTTAGATTTCCTTCAAGTTCCAAGCCTTTGATCCTATAACCCATATAGTTTGGTTGCATCTATGCATAGAAGCCTTCCAAAACAAAATTTATATTTCTTCCATCCATATAACTGCCACCTCATTCAGGCTCTTATTATTTTTTCCTTGAACTCTTGTAATGACCTCTTCTTAGTTTTCCTGCTTCTGGTTTCTGCCCCTCTCTGATTTATTCATCACATAGCTACCAAACTAATATTTCTAAAACATAGTATTCCTGTTTTTCTCCCTTGATCAAAAACTTCACTTGTGCCGTATTGGCACTAGGATAAAATGCAAATTCAGCCTGGTATCTCAAGCTCTGTACAATCTGGTTAAGTTTTACCTAACTTTCTAGAATTATTTCATATTTCTCTTTATGTTCCAGCCAAATAGGGTTATTAGCTGTTCATTGAACTTAGCATTTTAGCTTTCATCTCTATGGACATCTCTGGCTAATATGTCTGGAATGTTGCCTTCTGTCTCTGTTCCCCAAATGGCCCAGAGATTGGTGTTCTCTCATTCGTGAAATTACCTTGTACTTATCTATTTATACCTTGTATCTTCCAGTAAACTGTAAAGTTCCTTATGATAGATATGGTTTCATTTTGATCTCTATATCCCCAATGCCTGTTACAGGGTTAGGCACACACATCAGGTACTTCAAAAAATATGTATTGAATATCTGTTGACTGATAGTAAGATTTTTCCCTCTATTTTTATTTGAATCTGTTCAAATTGTTCTGTCTTTTACAGAAAGAATATTTGTCATTATAACATTTTGACAACTGATCCCATCACTTCCTGGCAAATAGAGAGCAAAGACATGGAAGCGGTGTCAGTGTTTATATACTTGGGCTCAGAGATCATCCATGAAAGATGACTGCAGCCATGAAAAGAAAAGACATTTGCTCCTTGGAAGGAAACTATGGTAGATCCAGACAGCATACTAAAAATCAGGGACATCCAAAGGTCCATATAATCAGAGCTGTGATTTTTCTAATAACTGTGTATGGTTGTGAGAGTTGGAATAAAGAAAGCTAAGCCTCATAGAATGGTACTTTTGAATCAATCAATACTTAAAGAAATTAATTTATACTATTCACTGAACAGGCAAATACTGAAACTGAATCTTAAATACTTTGTCCATATAATGGGAAGACTCATTGGAAAAGACTCTGATATCTGGAGATTGTAGGCAAAAGGAGAAGGGAGTAGTAGAGGATGAGATGGATATGGTGTCATGGAACAATGAATATGAATTTGGACATATTTTGGGAGATAGTGGGTGATAGAAGGGCCTGGCATACTATGGTCCATGAGGTCACTAAATGTTGTACACAACTGAATGACTGAACAATATATGTGTATATGTGCTTATATATGTGTGTGTGTTTATATATATATGTGTGTGTGTGTATATATTATGTATGTGTATATATTATACATGTATATGTATGCACATATACATACATACACACATATATATTAGGATGTTCTTTGGGGATGTTCTTATTATTCTTTAGACTTTAATTCATTTGTGTGATGTTTCTTTTTCTTGTGCTTTTCTCTAATGTCATCTCATTTATGACTGTCTATTATGTTTCATCTAAGTTTTTTGTTTTTATGTAATTATGTTGTATACTATACCAAACCTTAAATTTCATGTAAGGAGATGGCTTTAAAGTTTGCTACTTTTATCTGAAATGACTTTATAAATGAGGTGCTTAACCAAAACATTATCTAGTGAATAGAGAATTCCAAGCTTAGAAAATCCTTAGAGAATTTCTATTTCACTGTATTCATTTTAGATGTGATTCCCTAAAGGAAGGAATGATGGATCTACAGTCCTGACTCAGTTCTATTTTCATAGCCTTCCTGCTTAGCATGTGAATTTTTAATCTCTGTAAATAAACATAATAATTCATGTATTGCAGTAGTATATGAATTACTTGGGATAAAGTAACAGTTAAATTTATTGACCTTTACAGCAAACCTTATAATTTCTTATATTTTAAACTTTTAATGTATGTCATTTTGCTTCAGACATTTGTTTTATATGCGTGCAGAAGATTTTGGCACACATTTTTAAATTCTTCATTATGGAACAACATTTTTGTGATGTATGTTAGGTGCATTTTTAATGAAAATTCCATTTTCCTATTTCTGTCCTTTAATTTTATCCTATAGATTTTCACTGGGGTTGTAAAACAAGAGAGTTTTTAAGCTACTATAGCTTAAAACTTTACTAACACTTTTGGGATACCCTTTATTTTTCAGAGCTTACCATTTCTTCACTGGGAACAATATTTATAGTCCCAGGAGAAGTAGAAAACATTTGTTAGTGTCCCAGTTTTCCCACATCCCCTCCAACATTTATCATTATCCTTTCCTGTCATCTTAGCCAATCTGAGATGTGTGAGGGGGTACCTCAGAGTTATTTTAATTTGCATTTCTCTAATCAATCGTGATTTAGAGCATTAGGTCAGATGTTCTAAGTCAAGCTATTGTCAATGGAAGCATACATTGGTGATCTTTTTTGTCACAAAATGAAACCATATCAAAATTATTACTTGTTCTGAATAATCTTTATATCACTGTACTTCAGAGGATTGTGAATCAAGTATTTTTTCAAACATTGTAATAGTATAAAAATATGTATTATTAAATGACTAAGCTGGTTAGTGGCAAAAAAGGGGAATAGAGTTTATATCTAAATTCCTAATCTATCTACTATTGGTACCGTTGGTATCTGTTATTGGCATTAAAGTACTATTTTCATTACACACAGTAGCAAAAATAATGAGGGTTGAATGGCTTTTTCCCATAATGAGTACAGCTTTTTCCCATAAGGAGTATATCTCCAGGCTGCACTCTAATCATCCCTCCCCATTCAGTTCCCCAAAAGGGGCAAGTGGGGCTTGTAGCTGCGGCAGAAACAAGCCAGCCTAGCCCAGTCCAACCTCCTTTCTTGTCCCAAGTCACTTTCTGAGAGGAACCTTAACCTTCATATATTCCCCTACCCACTCCACTGTTTAAGCTTCATTGGGGCAGGAGGGTCTGGATATGCAGGTGGAAGATATGGTCCCATGTTTTCCACTGCCCAGGGTTTTGGCTGTGGTCCTTGGGCTTGGGTCTGCCAGGAGTCCTGGTTCCTCTTCCATTGTAGCTACAGTTCTCCTTGGGCTCCTGCTGCTGCTGCCGCCTTAGCTGCTTCTCTTCCTGCTGAGCATGCTGACTGCTCCATACTCCTTCCACCACTATTTTTGGAGGCTGGGGTTCTATACCATTGCCACCACATTATCCTATAGGAATTGCCCTGCAACCTGCCCACCAACATGCATAGTCTTAGTACTGTGGGCTCCATACTGACAATCTTGTCTGTGCACCACTACCCTTCTTGGGGAGGAACTGCCCACGGCCTAGGACAATGGCATCTGCGGCAGGGGTTGGGCATTCTAGTCAACCTCACATCCTTACTGCTCAACTAAGACAACAACCGAGTGCAATAAGTACTGAAGCATTTTTTCCCACTTGAAATGCTTCTAATACCAAATTTGACAGTTTTGAGGTAGGAATGTGGAGGTACCACTGGGGTGTGTGTGTGTGTGTGTGTGTGTGTGTGTGTGTGTGTGTGTGTGCGTGTGCGTGTGTGTGCATGTATGTGTACATATATACACACATCACAATAAATTTATCAAGTATTAAGTGTTTACTTTGTGCTAATCACTAGGAATATAAAGACAAAAATCAAAAAATGCCATTTCTCAAAGAGTTTATTGGGGAAAACTATAAAAATCTTTGTGGGCAAAAGGGTTGATAGTTATTGTTTTTTATGTCAATTTTTTTGAGGTAATAATAAGGTTTGAAGGTGTGGTTTTTATTCCTTGGGCATCTGCCCTTTTATATATTTTGAGAATTGTTCTCATTATGTTCCCACAAATTGTCTCCTTCATCATGGATTTTCTGTTTTTCCTTGATTTAGTCCAGTTATTCTTCTCATCTTTGTTTTGTCTGATTTTTGAGTTTAAAGTCATAGATTCACAGTCCTTGATGTTAAAAAGGGTTTACTGTAAAAATTTTCATGTATCTCATTTTTTAAAATGTTTGTTGCCTTCTAATTTATCCTTAACTACAGGCAGTTCTCACTTTACATTTGTTCACATTAGATAAATTCATATTATTCAATTTTGACTATGTGAAGAATTCTAAAAGAACTGTTGAATGAAGATCTGATTAAGTTGCTGCAAAGATTGAAGAAAAGTCTTTGTCTTTAGACTACCTTTTATTTAATAATTCTATTTATTATCGTGTTACTGTAGTTAATATGTCTGTGTTTCAGTATATTTTATGTCTTACCTTTTATTTTGTGTGTGCCTTTGTTATATAATCTTAAGTCAAATGTATAGGTAGGGGCAAATATGCATTATATAAAAATTGCTTTATTTAGAGGACTATGGAATGGTCTGCTTATGCAAATTAGCAAATATTTGTATTTTTGAGATAACTTTGCCTAGTTGTGTTTCTCACCAAGCTATTGTTAGACATTTCCCCCTCCCTTGCTTCTTGATGTTTTGTAATACAGCTGTTTCCCTATTTATATTGTTAGTTGGAAGTTAGGTATTTTACTTGTAGTAGGTATAAGTTAAAGTTTGTGACCACCTTCTTTGGAGAAAATGAGAGTTTCTATCAGTCTTTTCTTTACCTAACATTTTGTGCCTTTATCATGGACATTTGTTTTTCCTCATATTTCTCTTTAATTGACATTCATAATAAATTCCTATAGAAGATACCAAATCTGTTTAGTAGACAGGAATATCTTGCATTATTGTGACAAAGTTTAAAGATTTGGAATCGGAATTCAAAAATATATCTTTGCACATTAGGTGGCAGTATAGTAGGGGTTAAAGAACCTAGGATTTTTACTTCTCCAAGAGACCTGCATCAGACTCAGAGACATGGCCAAGTCACTTACACTCAGAGAGCTTTAATTTCCTTATCTGTAAGATGTATATAATAATATTTGCAGTATCTACCTCAAAGGGCTGTAGTGAGGATTAAATAAATGAGTTAAAGTAATGAGAAATGTTTTGTAAGCTTTAAAGGCATATCTTGTCAGTTATTGTTATTAGGATATGCCATGCGTAGAAGCTAAGAAGTAGCAAGAAATTGAATTTGTGATATTATTCCCACATTATCTTTCTTCAGAATTCTTTTATTCCAAATCCATTTGAGTGAACATTCTTCTTTTTCACTTGACAAATACCCTACCAACTCTATTATTACATTTCATGAAATTCCCATTATAACACATTTTTCATTTTTATACATTATGATTTAGTTTTCCATCTATGCTGGAGGTAGAACCAGAGGAGATAGGTTCAATCCTGCGTCAGCTATTTAGTGCTTGTGTGAATTTGGGAAATTCACTTCACTTCTCTGCTTCTGACTTTACTAATATATAAAATGAGACAATTCATCTAAATAGTATCTCAGTTCCCTTCTACCTCTAAATTCTATACTTTTACTGTAATAGTCAATTTTTAAGAAAATGAGAAGTCTTGAAGAAATTTAACTTACATTGAATGTAGTTGTTTTTTTTTTTTCTTTTCCCAAGGATTTGGAATGCATTAACAGATAATTATGGTAATGTGATGCCAGTAGATTGGAAGTCATCCCATACCAGAACTTTGCATTTGCTCACCTTGAACCTCTCCGAAAAGGGGGTAAGTCCTGAATTTGCCCATTTATTTTCTGTTTATCTTATTTTTGAAAATTAATATTAAAGCATGTATAACTGGCTTAAGAATCCAAAGCACTAATTTTATGATTTATACAAATATTTCACAGCTGAATTAGAAACACATTAAGCTACCAATTCAGAATTGTGCTCTGCTTTAAGCTTAAAGAATTTGGAAGTATTTAGTATTGCCTTCTTGGTATTATTTAAATCTATGTACTCCCATAAATCCAATTGATTTCCAGGTATTATATGGATACCATTATACCAACTAGGCTGTTCATTTGCTATATCTTGTTTTTGCTTCTTAGACAGCCTACTTCCATTTCTGACCTTATATCTCTTGGTTGATTTTTTATGCTACTCTTTGATTATAGTGTGGCATTGACAGTATAGCATAGTTGTGCCCTCACCATGCATTTCTCCATTGCCCTTTGGGTCACTAGCAGTTGTAATTTTGGGGAAATAGTGGTAGTCCATGACTCTAACCACATAGTGTCATTGGTTTTAAAAATATTTTTTTTTTCCAGAGAGAAGCTTGGAGTCATTTAAAGTAATATTTGAGTTCCCAAATGCAATGCACACTATTATGTTCATCTTATTAGTTTCTAGACCCAGATCACTGTCTATCTGTGATGTATAGTCAAGACATCTTAAAAGCTAGCCATTCATTGGCATGTCATAGATTAGAAAATACCATTTTCTTATTACATTTCAGAAAAAGGTTAATAAATAGCAATGGTCAGCACTTTATGCCAGGCCAAAGCAACTCACTTTTGATGTACTAAGTGATAATACATACTAAGAATATCAGATAGTACTTAAATATACTTTTAGGTTTGGTACAGAGTGCTTATACAGATGTAATCTGTTTATTAATTAGGTGATTATTGTTAAGTTTGAGCCAGAATGTAAGCCTCTTAAGAACAGGGACTTTGTGATTTTGTTTTTGTATCCCTAGAGCTTAGTATAATTCCTTGGATGAAGGTGGTTAATCAAAGTTTGTGGGACTGAATTTCCTGGAGAAAAGAAGACTTGGGGGGAAGCATATGATTGTTGTCTTCTAATATGGAGAAACAATTAGATTAGATTTCTTCTGTTTGATCCTAAGGTGGGACACCAGGAACAGTGGTAGGAAAGTGGGAGGACAGTTTTAGCTTATTGTGAATATCTTAACAATCAGCTGTTAAAAAGATGAATAGGCTGTCTCAAGAAATGTCTGGTACCACTTTCTTGGAGGACTTCAAATGGAGACAATTGTCATGTATGTTCTTGTAGGGATTGCTTTTGTCTTGGAATGGGTGGTTGCTTAGGTGCTTTCCAGCTATCAAATTTTATGCTTTTGTGATTGTTATTAGAGGTGAGAAGGGTATGTATTTCAGGCATCAGGATAGGCAGTGCAAAGGCATGGAGATTGGAAATAGAGTCCAGGATGTGAGGAACAAAGAGAAGGCTCATTTGTCTGAATTATAGAATGCAGGAAGGGAAGTTACATATAATGAGGTTATTAAGACAGATGGGGGTCAAGTTGTGAAAGGCTTTTAAATACAAACAGGAATTTGTAGTTCAGACTAGAGACAATGTGGAGCCACTATAGCTTGAATAGGGAACTTACATGATCAGATCTGTGTTTAAGAAAAATGACTGGTGAAGAGAGATTGGAGTGGCAACCCGGAAAAGTACATACAATAACTGATAATTCCAACAAAAAGAACAGTAATATAAAAGTGAGTGCTATGTAATTAGTAATTGACCTTGGCCCTAGTAAAGAGGGAAGGAAATCTCTCTATATTAGTAGGGAAGCACGTCCTTATCTACCTCCTGTCTCCATGCCTTTCTTTGCACTGACCATCCTTCATGCTTGAATGTATTCTTTCCTTAACTCTGTTTTAGAATTCCTATCTTCTTTCAAGATCCAATTCAAACATGATCTTTTATATAAAGCCTTTGCTATTGCTCCTTTTTGCTAGTTCCCTTTTTCTCTAACTACCCTGTATTACCTTTTATTTGTCCTTCATATATTTAAATATGTGCATATTTTCATTTCCTTTTGAATATATAAACTCTTTGATTGGAGGGATTGTTTCATCCCTTGTGTTTATATCTTTAGCACCTAGCACTGGGTGTGACTCACAAAGAGAAGAGGTAAAAAATGGTCAATAAAAGCAACTGTATCTCTTAACATATGCAACATTTAACATCCATATTTCCTTGTTCCTACCTTCAAAAGTGGGGAAGTGCACTTCATCTCTTCTTTGGTTTCAACATCAGGCATAATTATTCAGTATTCAGTTTCATCTTACTGTTTTTTGTTTGTTTGTTTGTTTACATTACTTTGTTCTTATGTATGTTGTTTTTGTGGTTCTGCTTACTTCACTCTTACCAGTTTTTGTAATGTTTCTCTAAACTCCTGATGTTTTGTTTTGTAAGGTAGTCCATTAAATTCCTATGCAATTGTTCAACTACTTTTCCAGTTGACAACTTTGAATTTCTAGGAAATCTTAAGGAATGACTATCTTCTCTCACATTCCTGGTATAATACTGGTCCTGGGGAAAGGAGAGGGGGAGAAAAATCAGAATATTCCTTGGTCACCACTATTACTTCCTTTGAAATCTACTTCCAGCTACCTTTCTTTCTTCAGAGTCCATTCAATCAAAATCTAATTTGTGGTGGCTTTAGTATACTGACCCTCCAGGTTATTCTCCCACATTTGAGCATCTGGGTCACCGCTTTCCTCTCTTCCTTAACTATTGTCTTCCTACTAGGGGAATTTAATATTTATATAGATGCTCCCTCAAATTTGACAAACTCCTAGCTTTTTAAAATCTTGTGACCCACTCCTTCACTCCCATCTCAGCCACAAAATTCTATTTCCTTAATTAAAAAACAATGTCAATTCCCTGTCTGATCATAACCACCTGTCAATCCAATTTCCCTTTTGAATTACCCCTCCAAAATCTATTCTTCATTCTCATTGAGACTTTCAGTTCCGCCATCCATCTGTAATAGGGAAGTGTGTCTTCTTGGAACCAGCTCCCCTGGCTGGTAGTAGAATGACCACAGATTTGGCTACTTGAATCTCTACATAATTTGCAATGTGTATGTCTCCATCCATCTCCTAGAAAAGAGAGTTATTTCCTTGGCTCTGCCCTGCTACATCTTTATTAATTGCTCCTAGCAGTATTACAGTGTTATAGTAGATGAGGCCTGGAGTCAGTGGGACCTGAGTTAAAATCCAGCATCAGAATACTAACTAGCTGAGAAAGTACTTAATCTATTTGCCTCAGTTTTCTTAACTGTAAAATGGAGAGAATAACAATATTTATAGTGCAGAGCTATCATGTGGATCAAATGAGATAGTATTTGTAAAGAAAGCACTTAGCAAAGTAACTGGCACACAGTAGATGATATATACATGTTTATTTCCTTCCTTTCCCTCCTTCCCCCTCCACCCTCTAAAGGCCCCTTTATGGGTCATTTATTATCTTTGGCATAAATTCACTTTCCTCCTTCTCTAATCGCAATCCAGTATTTTGCCATTTCAGTTCTGTACTCTTTTATTTATTTATTTATTTTTTTAAATTCCTTGCCCTTCTGTCCTTTTGGCATTTTAACTTATGGCAAACTGAATGAGACCTGCCATCCACCTTCTTTACTCCTGTTTACAATCCACTAAATGTAATTGTAAGAAATCTCATAATTCTAATATGGGTGTGTTACAAATTCATGTTATTCAGTCTGGGCTGGGCTCCCTGGTATGGCAAGCTAGTCCTTTTTTTTTCCTCCCTAATTGATTCCCTAGTTCACTCCTCACAGAAGCAATTTTAAAGCTCTTATACCTTCTCTTACTCCCTTTATTAACTGGGCACCTTGCCTCTTTAATAAGAATATTGAGGCCATTAAACATGAGCTTCTACTTTTCTCCTTCTCTTTATCTCAAAATTCCTTGACAACTTCTTGTTCTCTCCTAGTCTGACAAAGAGAGGATCATTCTCTATTCTCCAAGGCTAACATCTTGATTTGTGCCCTTGATCCCAACCATTCCCATCCTCACCATCAGATTGTACGCTCAGTCTCTCTGTCTCTGTCTCTGTTTTTTTTTTCCTCTCTCTCTCTCTCTCTCTCTCTCTCATACACACACACACACACACACACACACTCTATTTCCCTCCACTTTTTCCCTATTGCCTTCAAACATGATAAAATCTTCCTCATTACTTAAAAAAAAATTAACAAAAAACCAAAACTTTAGTAAACTCTGCCATTCCCTCAAGCTATGATTCTGTATCTTCTCTATTTCTCAACAAACTTCTTAAAAACTGTTTATACTCACTTCTCAACTCTGCAGTCTTTCTTCTGACCTCATCATTCAATTGAAACTACTCCCTCCAAATTTACCAGTGATCTCTTAATGACCAAAGCTAAAGATCTTTTCTCAGTGTTCATCCTTTTTAATCATTCTGCTGCATTGGCACTGTTGATCACATTTTTCGCACTTCCTCTTTTCTGGTCTTTAAGGAACCTTCTCTCCATTGGGCCTTCTAATTTTTTATTGCTTTTCAGGCTTCTTTGCTGGTTTGTCGTTCATATTTGCCAAGGTTCTATCCTAGCCTCTTTTCATTTTTACTTTGTGCTCATAAACTCCCATGGATTTAACTATCTCAGTTTTATTACAGATAATACAGATATTGCAGATAATTATAGATACAGATAATAATTATAGATAAATACAGATGATTGATATTCATTTATGAAAATTTATGCATATTTATAATATACATATAGAAATGTACATATACATATTATATATATACATGTATATATACATACATATGTATGTGTATATATATATATATATATATGTATGTGTATATATATATATACACACACACATATATACTCCCTAAAACCCATCTTTTTTCTCAGGTTATCATGTCTTATTAGTACATCTAAAGCTGGTTATTACTAGGTACACAGTGGTTAGAATATTGGGCATGGAATCAGGATGACCTGAATCCAGATTTCACCTCAGACATTAATTGTGTGACTCTGGGCAAGCTACTTAACTTTGCCTCAGTTTCCTCATCTGTACAATGAACTGGAGAAAGAAATGGTAAGTCATTCTTGTGTGTTTGCTAAGAAAATCCAAAAAGGGGTTAACAGAGTTAGACACAACTGAAAATGACCAAACAACAAGCTCAGATAGAGGACTAGGAAGAATAGTTGGCATATTTCTTGTCCTTTTTTGCCATTTTCAGACCCTTTCTTTGTCTTCATCACTCAACAACCACATGAGCTTCTTTAAAATTTATTCCATCTTGTCCAGATCCTTCTTTCTGTCATCTTCAGAGATCTAAAGTCATTCATCCTTCTTCCCCATCCCCCAGTAAGTTTAATAACTGGCTCATAAACTCTTTGTGCACTCCAACCCTCAACTTGCTTTGAATACTCTTGTCTCTTTGATCCTTAAGCTCTTCAGTTCCCATAATCTCTCTCTGTCCTAGTCTAATTCAGCCAAATAACTTAGTTGCCTGAGGAATTTTAATTGCTATTGGCATATCTAGGTAACTGTTATTGTTAAAGTCAGCCATATTAATTAATTTTTTAAAAAAGCTATAACATTGACTTCTGCCAACCTTTAGGGTTATAGCATTTATGGGAAAGAAAAGTATATAATTTGAATCTCTGTCTTTGAAGGACATTTGATTTTCTAAAGTAAGAGAAGTCATTCAGAAAAGCCAAGGCATATTGAATTTCAGTTTCAATTTTTACATAATTAAAATTCAAGATGGTTTATTATAAAAATGCTGAGTTGTTTGTAGGGCAAACAACTGGTACATTCCAGGTCTTTACATGAATGCATTTTTTTCTGTTTGGTGGCTCTTAAATTTCATTTAGGGAAATAGTACTACCAGTTCTGTCTATATCTCTGGCACAGGATTTGATAATGGAAATGCTGGGCAATTATAAAGGAACATTTATGCTGAATAATGATACCCATAATAACCAAGGTTACCTTGTAAAAGACTGGAAAGAATTCTAGAAATTAGTGTGGAATAAAGGGGAGGGAACCAATTTACTCATGGATATGTGAAATGGGATCATTATTTCTGATATTCTGGTCATAATAGAAATGATTCTGATTGTTGATGTTACAACTTTTAGGAAATTTTGGAACCTTTAAGTAATGAAAATGTTTTAAAAAACACATTTATGCTGATAGACTGTAAAGCATTTTGACTAGCATACGTCCTGTGCTATGATCTTCCTTTCTTTAATGCCAGTACAAGAGAAAAAATGGGTAAGATACAAGGTTTAGGTGGACACAGCTGGACAACAGTAACAATATATGATACAAATAATATTTGGTTTGTTTGGTTAAATGTAGATTATTATAACTGTCAAGTAATATCTTTATTTTGATTATTGTCTTTAAGGCCAGACTAAGTTCTGGGGCTGATTCAAGTTTTATATTCCTTTTTTTTTTTTTTTTTTTTTTT
>JAJPUD010018651.1:0-28268 GCA_023553655.1 Myrmecobius fasciatus | reverse complement strand
AAAAAAAAAAAATCTCCATTTCCTCCTAGATCCTACTTGGTTGTTCACAAATCATTTTGACCTTAAAGTCACTGTTAAACAGTTCAATTAGATGTGTGAAAGCATGGTAATGTCAAAAAACATTAGAAAACTGTATCATTGGATACAGTAACCCAGGAACTTCCCATTTCCAACCCTCCCTTTCAGACTAATCTATTTTCACTCTTATGAGAAAGATACAGCCTCAAAGTGTCAAGTGTTTTAACAAAATTCCCATCTCCCAGTATGTAAACCATACACACTAAGAATAGAGAGTGCTGCAAAGGGTTTTAGTCAAGGCTGCATGGGAAAACCAGACAATCCAATCCCTGACTTCATAGTCCTAGTGGCTCCCAGATTGTAGAAGCTACATGGCATATTGCTCTGGCTTAAGAAAGGGCGAATCTTTGCAATACTAGCCTTGGAAAGGAGTGATTTTTAAGTACCTCACAGGCTAATAATGCCACTCAACAAAAATCTAATCTGATAAATCAGGGAGGGGGAGAAAGCAGGCATGCTGTGTGTAAGTGCTGGCCACCATTTTTCTTCCCTTTCTTCAAATCCCTTGTGCCATCCCTGATGTCTGGTATCACATCTACAGCCATATGAATTTGGGTCAGGCTGACACCAAAGCCAACTGTAAAGTGTCTTGATGCTACTGGCAGTTTCCTGGCAGTGTCTGTGGAAACCCTGTACCTCAGATAACACATTACATATTTAAAGAATTGTAAAAATGTCAGCTATGAGCTACACTTGCTATTTTTGGATTATAAGCTCTCTGTGGGCCAGTTCCAACACTTTTACCTTCTCTAGTATGTCACAGGGCCTACCACAGTACTAAATAAATACTTGATCAATAAAGTTGTAAAATAAAATAATTTTACTAAAACATACCTTAGAAGCAGCATGCCTATTTGCTATATAAAATGGAAGGTATGATTATAAGTTTCCTTTTATGTCAGCTAATTTTAATGTGATTTAAAGCAGGATCTGCTTAAAGGAGGGAAAGGGCCCCACATGTGCAAAAATGTTTGTGGCAGCTCTGGAAACTGGAAACTGAGTGGCTGTCCATCAGTTGGAGAATGGCTGAACAAATTATGGTATTTGAATGTTATGGAATATTATTGTTCTGTAAGAAACGACCAGCAGGATGATTTCAGAGAGGCCTGGGGAGACTTGCATGAACTGATGCTAAATGAAATGAGCAGAACCAGAAGATTATTATACATGGCAACAAGATTATATGATGATCAATTCTGATGGACGTGGCTCTTTTCAACAATGAGATGATTCAAACCAGTTCCAATTGTTCAGTGATAAAAAGAGTCATCTACACCCAGAGAGAGGTCTCTGGAAACTGTGTGGTTCACAACATAGCATTTTCACTCTTTTTGTTATTGCTTGCTTGCATTTTATTTTGCTTCTCTTTTTTCTTGTGAGGCATGATAATTGTATAAAGATGTATGCATATATTGGATTTAACATATTTCTATCATGTTTATCATATATTGGACTACTTGCCATCTAGGGGAGGGGGTGAGGAAAGGGGTGGAATTGGAACACAGCGTTTTGCAAGGGCTAATGCTGAATTGTCCACACATATGTTTTGAAAAATGAAAAACTTTGATAAAAGTTTTTTAAAAATCAAGATCTGGGTCTTCTTTGGATGCCCCAAATTACAACTTGGGGACTTTATGCAAAACAGTCTGGGCCCCTAAATCTTTCATTTTAAATCTTCCCCTACTGTGGTTCTTTGCTTTCCACCCTTTCCCCTTCCTCCCCATTTCATTTATTCAACAATTAGTGAAAGACACACTAGTTTTTTGTCTTAAGATCCTGAGATCCTGATGGGAGCTGGGGAGATACAAAGATGATCATTGTCCAAGCAAGACTCACAGTCTAGTAGGGAATATAAAGGCATTTGTGAATAATCAGATTCTAAGAGCATATGATGTCATGTAAACAGGCAGCTTGAACAATGGAAAGAATGTTGCATTTGGGTGGAATGTTGCAAAAGTTTGGGGTCCTAGACTGGTGTCCCAAGGGTTCTCAAAAGAATCTGCAGGCTTGAACCCATCTCCTAGTCAAGGGGCAAAGTTTTATTTCAATAGTAATAGTAACACCATTACAAAGCAGACTGGATTGTAAGGGAATTCAGCAGAGAAACAGAAGCAAAGGAGGTATTTTTATACAGCTTCCAACAATACGTATGCTAATTCTATGGCTCATAGGTGGGAAGGAGTGGTTCTCAATTGACCAGATTATTACTGACAAGATTGCCAATCAGCAAAGAATTACATCATACTAATCGTGTGAAAATCATAACTTCTTGGATCTCAGTTTCCTCGTCTGTAAAATTGAGGAGTTAGATTACCTCAGTTAGGTACCTCTCAGTACCAACTCTAAATGTACGATCCTCTATGAGAAAAACGGTTCCATAAAGAAGGAAGGGTAGTGGGGGTACGTGTTGTGCTCATAATTGTGACCCACAAGCCCTTTCTGCACCTCCCGGGGGTAAGAAGGGTGAAGATCTGGACCAGGTGGTTTGAGATCCCCCCAAGAGCTCTGTCTTTTTGCACTTGTTCAACGAAGGCTTTGGGAAGATTTATTTAATCATCTCAGAAAAAAATATTTAAGACCAGCTTTCATCCACCGGTGCCCTAGGAAGGTGGGACCGAAAGGACCTCCAGAGCATTGAAACGATTGTCCAAGGTGACTGACTGGCTTAGTAAGAGAATGGGGCGGGATTTGAACCTTAGTTCTTAGAGCACTGAACCTAGCCTCCTGGTCAAATTCCACCTGCGGAGTTCCATTACGTCCCCACGGGTGTTCAGAGCAACGCGTGGAGTCAAGCTTGGGGAAGACTGGCGCGCGTGCGCGTGTACAGGATACAGCTCCATTGCGGCCTGCCAGCCAGGCTGTGCTCTCTGCGGGCCTCTCCACCTCCAGCGCTGCCCAGAGCATTTTCTACAACTAACCTTTACCCTCCAGGATCATCTTCCAGTCTCCCTGGCGGCACCCGGAATCCAGACGTAAGCTTCTGGGCCCCGCCTCCTTCGTGCTCCGCCCCTCCTCCGCTCCGCCCTTCCCTTCCGGGGCGAGGGGGCCTCCCAACCTAGAGCGGCGCTTGAAGCTAAGTTTCTGCGGCCTGGGTTGTGCGAGCGCTCGGGTAAGTGGGGGGACGCCCAGGACGGTGGCCTATGAGGGACACGCTCCTGGCGACTTCTTCCAGATAGCGGGGAGGGGCAGTCGCCCGCTCCGCAGGATCCGGGGAGGCTGGGAGGGAGGAACGGCGATGGGTCCGTGGGTCCGCCCGCCTTGGCCGAGCCGACTCGTGGCCCGGATCCGAGCTCTCGTGGACGAAGGAAGAAGCTCCTGGGCCAAGAGGAAGGATCGGGCAGCAGCCTCCGATCAAAGGTCCCCGGAGGCGGCCGTGAGGCCCTGAACCCGATGAGATCCACGCCTCTCTCCCAAGTCACCCCCTCCTCCGTCTTTTCCCCTCTTCCCTTATTTCCCCTTGTCTCTTCTTTCCAACTCTCCTCCCTTTCCCCCTCTTTTTCCCCTCCCCCATTCCATCTCCTTTTCTCTTTCCTTGCCCTCTTTCACCTCTCCTTTCTTCTTCTGCCCAACTTACATCTCCCTTATTCCCTTTCTCTCTCTCCTTTCCCCTCTACCCCCTTTCTCTCTCCTTCCCCGCTCCCACTCTCCCACATGCTTCGCTCCACTCACCATTCCCTACTTTCCTCTATCCTTCTCTCCTCCCCACCCCCACCCCCTGGAGTGT
This sequence comes from Myrmecobius fasciatus, assembly GCA_023553655.1. Lineage (NCBI taxonomy): Eukaryota > Metazoa > Chordata > Mammalia > Dasyuromorphia > Myrmecobiidae > Myrmecobius > Myrmecobius fasciatus. The sequence goes on along the minus strand of JAJPUD010018651.1, from coordinate 24,466 downwards.
CCAGCAGCTCCTTCCTCCCGTGGGGACTCCTGGGAAGAACTCTGGGTTTGGAATCAGGATCTGAGTTCAAAATCTGCCTTTTCTATGTGACCGTCGACCCTAGTTTTCTACCCTGTCAAACAAAGTAACAGATTGGACTAAGTAGTCTCTTTTGAGGGTCCTTTCAGCTCTCCGGGTGTTTCATGAGCTTCTGTGCTCTTTTCTGGAAATAAGTGTACCCACCACATTGTTGTCCTTGAGGAGCACACAGCCTTGTAGGATGGGTAGGAGGTAGAGGAAGGGCTGAGGAGGAAAGATGAGGTATGTAATCAAAATAAGTTACAACCCAGAGTAGAATAAAGGCAGAGAGAGTGTCAGGTCAGGGGCTATTAGAAATTTGAAGGCTGATCCTTTTATTCCTGCACAGTGGTGTTGTGAGGGGGAAAAACATTTTAAGCCTTAAAACCCTCTAAAAATGTGATGTTATTATTCAGGATCAGGAAGCCTAAGTTCAAGCTTGTTCATCTAATCACAGATCATTGCTGGATAATAGACTTGTTCAGTTAGTAGTTGCCCTCCCCCCCTCCTGAAGTTATTATATTTATTCTGTTTTGGTCTTTGGTATACAGCGTGCCTGGTACTTAGAGTGGGGAGAGTGGAGGGTCATCCCTGCATCCCTGAAGGCAACCCTGCAACTCATCTGTAGCTTAAAATATTAGAATTGTCTGAGGCCTGAAAGCCAGTATATGAGGTCAGTTCTCTGTCTACTACTCCACAGTCTCTCCCTCCCCCATACAAAGACCAAAAAAGTCCCTTTTCAATATTCAGTAGAAATAACATGTCTACTTATTAGTGTCTATAGAATAAATAGAAGGTAATTCCCAGAAAGGCCTCTTATAGGAGAAGGCATTTGAGTGCATCTTTGACAAAAACTAGGGATTCTGGAGCATGAAAGTGAGGAATTGCATTCCAGGTAAGGCTCAGAGATGGGGAAATGGCATGTCTTTTGAGGAATTGATAGAAAGCCAGTTTGGCTGGATTGAAGAGAGTGTGAAGGGAGTAATATATAAAACTGGAAAGGTAGGTTTGTGCTGTGAAAGTCAGAAATTTAACCCAGATCTTTCTGATTCCAAGAAGGGAGCCTGAGTTGCCTTTCACCCAGTACTTGGCACTTTTGAATAAAAGCTTGTTGAATGAACACTGACACTTTATGACCATCTTTAAATTACTTACCCTCTGTAAAATTCCAGTGATATATGTAATACTCCCCCTTGCAGATTTTTTGAGGGTGGTGTTGGGGCTGAGTAGATGGGATCTGCTTTGTGGACCTTGTAATTTTATAATTATTAATTGAGATTCCAAACCTTAAGGGAGACAGAATCATATGTACTCATTTGCTAAACCTGAATTTCCATTATACTACAGTAGTCATTTTTCTTACCAAAGTAGTTAAAAATTCCCACTCCTTTAGTGAAACTAAATGTTCTCTTCTCTCTTTTAATTCTTTTCTTTATCTTCCCTTTTTCCTTTTTCATTCTCTTCCTTTTCTCTCCTTTCTCCTTTTTCTCTTTTCATTTTTTCTTCTCTCCTTTTTTCCTTTTCTTTCTTCTCTTTTTACTTTTTCTTTTTATTCTCTTTCGCCTCTATTGTCTGTCATTATCTCTCCTCCTTCCTTTCTCTTTTCTCCCCTGCCTCGGAATTTATCCACTTTGGAGTTCAGTATGCTAATAAAATTATAGATCCAGTCTGTAGGTCTTTAAAGCTCTTCAGTTTCCAAAAACATCTGACTGGATCATTTCCATAGTTCCTGAACTAGTCCATAGTGTTTTAGTTTAAATTAAACTATTCAACTCCCAAATCAGATCATGTGCATACTTCCCTGAATGAAGGTATATTTGATTCATTTTGAGACCCCAGTTCCTATGCACCTGAAAACCCAAGAAGGCACAGATATACCAATAGGGTCTATCTGTATAACTCTGGGCTAAGAATTTTTAGTTAATACTAAACTGTTAACAGAGAGGGATGGCGCAAAACATGTCCAACTTTGCTATGAAGCAGGCCTGGGCTTGGTGCCCATCTGTCTGCCTCAGGGCAGGATTGAGGAAAGCCTATCTCCTGGTCCCTCTAATGAGTTAACAATGCAATAGCTGGCAGAGCAGAGCCCCAGTTAGGGTAATTAGAGGTTTTCTACTAACAACAAGATAGCTAGGAAGCCAGACTTTCCTTCTCTTATGGAATGTGTAAAAGTAGAATAGTCCCTGCTACTAGCTGGGTAGATAAATAGAGCTGAGGTAAGGAGAGTAAGGAGGCAGGAGGGCAGAGCATTAGAGTACTTGTTCAAGAGGCTTACCTTCTGGGTAAGGGTTTTAGGTCTTAGGTTTCTCATTGATAAAATGAGATTGTCCTTTCCAGTTGTGAATCCTGCGTGCTATACCAGAAGTCATGAGCAGCTAGGTGGCACAGGGAATAGAACGCCAGCCTTGGAATCAAGAGTACTTGAGTTCAGACACATACTAAACCCTGATCAAGTCACTGAACTCTGTATACCTCAAACTTTGTCATTTGTAAAATAAGCTGGAGAAGGAAATGGCAAACCATCCAGTATTTTTACCAAAAAAAACTCCAAACAAACCCTGCAAGGAGTCACTAAGAGTTGGACACAACTAGTCCAACAAAACAACAGAATACCAGGGGTCAGCAATATGTTGAAAATTTAGTGTGCTAAGATTCTGCCTTGTTTTTCTGTTGTAGATGGGTGCTTTAAGTAACTTACTCCCAAAAAATACTAAGAATCATAGAAGTTGGTTAGGACCTCAAAGATGATTTTGTCCAATCCATATAAGATAACATATGATAACATAGCTATGAAGTATAGGTAAATGTAAACTTATCATAAATAATAACTTTACAGGTGAAATTAAGAAAACAGGTCCATGAAGATAAGTTAGTGTGCTCAAGGCCACACATTTAGTCCACAAGCATTTTAAAATGCTATGTACCAAGCATTGTATTAAATATCGGGTATATTAAGAAAGCCTATAAGATAAATATAGTGTATAAATTTGGTATAAATGGAAGATAATCCCAGATGGAAGGGACTGGGGGGAATTTGGGTAAGAGACAAATCAACTGGGAAGGGCCTCTTTGTGCTGAGTCTGGAAACCAAGCAAGCCAGAAGGCAGAGTCGAGGAGGGAGGGCAGATCAGGCACAGGGCACAGTTAGAGCAGATGCTCAGAGATAGGACAAGTGTATGAGAAACAGTAGGATAGTGCAGTTGGATCACAGAAAAGATGGGGGAGAGTCAAGTATTGGAAGACTGGAAAGGGTCAAGTTGTAAGGGTTTTAGATGCCAAAAAAAGGATTATATTGTTTGATCCTAGAGATAATAGGGAACCACTGCAGTGGGGACAACGTGGGGTTGGAGGGAAGGGAACATGAATCGTTGTATGTGTGTGGTGACATGGTCAGACCTGAGCTTTAGGAAAATCACTTTGGCAGCTAAGTGGAAAACAGATTAAAATAGAGAAAGACTGGTAAGGGAGACCCAATAGGAGACTTTTATAGTAATCCAGATAAGAGGTAATGAAGTTCTGAACTAAGGTTGTGGTTAAGTGGAAAGAAAGGGTGTCTGTGTGTGTGTGTGTGTGTGTGTGTGTGTGTGTGTGTTGTTGATGATGAATCATTCATTCCTGTCCAACTCTATATGACCTCATTTGGGATGTTCCGTTCTTAGCAAAGATCCTGGAGTGGTTTGTCATTTCTTTCTTCAGCTCATTTTATAGATGAAGAAACTGAGGCAAACAAAATTAAATGACTTGTCCACAGTTCAACAACTAGTAAGTATCCAAGGCCAGATTTGAACTAGGGTCCTCCTGACTCCAAGGCTGGCACTCTAGCTGTTGCACTATCTAGCTGCCCCACACATCTGAGAGATGTTATGGAGGTAAAAATGACAAAATTTGACAATAGACTGGAGGTGCCTGGTTAATGAATGCCCAATAAGATATCTTGACCTGAAACTAATACCTTGGTCTCTTGATTTCCCTCAGTCAGTACTCTAGGATTTGTCCATTCTAAGCAGAAGTCTGAATTTAGGAAGTTTAAACAACTTTAGGGATTATGACTTTAAAGTTGAAGTGGGCCTTGCTGCTCATCTACCCCAACCTCCTCATTGTATAGTTGAGACAGAGACAGATAAAATAGTTGGCCTTGTATCACAGATAATGAGATTAGAGACTTTTACCCCCTCCTAATCCAGTGCTGCTTAAGCCTATTCCACTGTCTCCTTGGAAGATGAATCAATGAGAAAGTTCTTCTATAAGGTTGTTTGGTATAGCTTAGTAGCCTCTGTAACTTTGTCTCTTGTCTGTCCTAGCAGGAATAATGGCAACCAGCTGGGAAAACATTTTGCAGAATGAGCAGCAGCTAGAAGAGCTGGCCCAGCAGGCTGTGGACAAGGCCTTAATGGAGGGAGTGCTGATGAGAACCAAACAGGAACCCAGATCCTCTGATGTAAGCTGCATCAAGTCTTGTCTGGGGGAAGGTGGGAGCCCAGAGTGAAAATATTCTCACTGCTGCTGATAGGGCAGCTTCTGAATGCTAGAAATATCATTGATCCAGTTGCAAGGTCTGGAGCTTCTCAGAGCCACTATAAAAGCCATGAATGGACAAGACTTTTTCCTTCCTGAAATTTCATTCCTGCCATAAGTCAGGAGACACTGATTTGTAAATAAAGGCCACTGAAGCCCTATATATTTGTTCCTCACAACTGACAAAGGAATAGGGGCTATGTGTATATATTTGTGCATATCAGCATATTCATTTGCTCAGAGAGAGATAATATTGTAAGCATTAGCACCTATGTGTGGGAGTCCAGGAACTGTAGGTTATGAGACTGTTGGGGCTTGACAGGACACATTTGGGAACAGTGAGTGCGAAGCAGAATTTTAAAGATGGCAAAAGACTGTGATTCTTGTAAATCAATGTTTATTCCTAAACTACCTTGTAAACCTGTAACACTTAAAACCTTTTCCCTTATAAAATGCTTCAGCTTAATATTGTTTGAAGATTGATGACAGATTCTTTTCCCTCCAATAATAGTTAATGTATATTTGTTCCAATGCTGAACTTCTTCAGCTTTGTGAATTATGTGCACAAGCCTTATCAGTTCTTAGCAATTTCCTAAAACAGTCTCCAAGTTGTAAATATACTTTTTCAGAAGATATTTGTAAACTTGTTGTTTGGAACTAGGACTATATTTTTTTCATAGATGTGATTATTAATATTATAGTTCAAATAATAATGGGTTAAATATGGGCTTTTCTAGATTGGCTTAGAAACTTAGCCTGAATATTAATTTTCTTATCCATTCTGAGCTGTCAGGGAGCCTTGTCTCTCTGCTCTGGAGCACAAGAGGGCCTTGGGGAGAGGGTCAATCAGCATCATGACTTGAAATAGGGAACTAGTACACAGAAGGTTGATTGCTTCTTTGACTTCATGGGACTTGGCAGGGCCAGCAGAGAGCAGCAGTGGCCTGGCTGAAAAGACACCAAGAAAAGAAGTGCACTATCAGTAAACTACAAACACTTTTGTTGGAGATATCTACCTAGAATAAGTTGAAAGGCAGAGTAGGACTTGAAGCAGAATGACACATGGAACATAATTATGATATAAATTAGAAACTGAAAGACTTGGGAAGCAGACAAAGAGTCAACAAAACCAAGTGGATATGACTGGAATCAATCTATAAAATGGGGGGGGGGGGAGACTAAGGAGTTTGTGTAACAAATGACAGAGGTGAATTACTCACTGACTGGCCCATTTGAACAAAGAGCCAGTGAGGACCTGTGAAGAATACCATCTTCCTTTTTAAGATAGCAGGTGGTACAGTAGATAAGACAGCACTGGCTCTGGAGTCAGGAAAACCCAAGTTCAAACTTGGCTTCAGGAACTTCCTGGCTATATGATCCTAAGCAAGTCACTTAACTCTGCTTATGTTTCCTCAACTTTAAAATGGGAATAATACTAGTACCTGCTTCATAAGATTGTATAGGATCACATGAGATAATATTTATTTAAAAAAAAACAAAAAGGACCTGGCACATAATAGGCACTATATAAATCCTTATTCCCTCTCCCCTTAAGGTAGGATACTTCCCAGGAAGTTGGGAATCAGCATTTGGTTGTGTAGAAGCCATGGAAAGCCTTTGGAAGCCTAGAAGCACAAATCCCAGTTCTTACCTGTAGTCCTCCAGATAACAGCCTTTCCAAGTCACTGTGGTAGACAGGTAACACATTACCTTATAAATAGTAGGTGCTTCATAATTATTAATTGAATTAAATCATGACAATAGAAGGAGGCCCTAATGGATCAGGTCTTATTCATTTAATCCTGGAGGGATATCTTGGGAGCTATAGGATGGAAAATTGAACTTAAGATTTTTCTTGTGCAGCAAGATAACTATAACTAATGTGTGTGTGTGTGTGTGTGTGTGTGTGTGTGTACACACACACACATATATATATATTGGATTTAACATATTGTAACATATTTAACATATATTGGACTACCTGCCATCTAGGGGAGAGGGTGGGGGAAAAAAGAGGGCAAAATTTGAAACAGAAGGTTTTGCAAGGATCAATTTTGAAAAGTTACCCATGCATATGTTTTGTAAATAGAGAGAGAATTGAGCTTAGCCAGACCTGCTAGAGCAGGTTGGTTTGGATACGAAGGAAGTAGTCATGAAGGCAAGAGGCCATTTGGTTGATATTTATGGTAGAGGAAGGGGTCCCTCCTAGAAGGCCTTTGTTTTGGAGGAGAGATGAGGTATTTCAGACGTTATAAGTAGAGAGCCATAGTTGGTACCTCCCTGGAGAAACAATAACATTTATAGGTCCAATGGAGGGGGCTTTTAGATTGACTTGGATCATCTCTAGTCATCTTTAGTGTAGAGAAGAGGTGGAATTTGGGAGGTACAAGAGGTCAAAGCCATTATTTATCATGGAGAAGGGAATCGTCTGTGCAGATAACTGGTTAAGATTATAACAAAATCAGTGGATAGAGCACCAGCCCTGAAGTTAGGAGGACCTGAGTTCAAATCTGGTCTCAGACACTTAACATTCCTAGCTGTGTGGCCCTGGGCAAGTCATTTAATCTCAATTGCCTCAGCAAAAAGCAAAAAAAAAAAAAAAGATTATAACAAAATCTAGGCAATGAGGTAATGTGGTTGTTGTTGTACAGCACCAGATAGTGATTGAAAGGTTGATTGCTGTAGTCAGTCTTTTCTGCTAGCTTGCGAGAGGTAAATGGAAGCAAGCTCTTCTAGTATTTTCAGGCTAGTATCTTCAGGGAGTTGTGGAGGTGGGAGATGATCTAATTAGAGAGATGTTTATGTGTCAAGATTGACAGGAAAGTTGGAATGAGGGGTGGGAAGGTCATGTAATTGTACCCTGTTTGTGTCTGCTGATCACTGTTTGCTCCTGAAAAATAAGAATCATGGATATTTGTGTGTTGGGGGCCAGGAAAGGGGCTTACTCACCAACTTCTATGGTGAAAGCCTATCACTAAGGTAATAGGGACAAGAGATGGGGAAGCTGGAATGGGGAGAGGGAGTGGCAGTGATAGAAATTTGCCTACACAGCTACAGCTGGTGCCTGTGTCTTGTTAGGGTATGTTTTTCCCATTGTGAAGAGGCTATGTCTGTTGTAGCCAGTACAGGCCTAGTATAGGAGCAAGAAGAAAGAAAGAGATTGTGGTTGTGTTGAAGAAAAGACCACAATTGGTAATGAGGAGAGGGAGAGTGGGATGTGACCTATCTTTCCCACATTTTATTTGTTCATCATACCTTGAGATCAAGCCACAGTCTCACTTTGGAGACCTCTGTAGGTGTGAAGGCTTGGGAGGATGTGGTCATCAATGCTATTTCAGGATCTTAAAAGGCCAGTACTTCAATGAACCGGAGCTGTCAGTTCAAAAATGGAAGTGCAGAGGTGTGGGTTCCATGATACATGGTGGGTAGCAGGGTTTTTAGTATATGTGAATTGTTTTCCTATTTGGACTAACTATAGCTGGATACCTTATTATAAAACAAGACCTACAACATAATTTCCATTCATCAGAATACTAGAGTGTTGAGAGGTCTTGGCTTGGTATGGGGATCCTACATGTGCATGAGGTATTTCTGCTACCTGTGTTATCTCCATGTGTATAAAAAGGCTAATAAGCTGTTTTGTCTTCTGTCATCTTTTCCTGTTTAGATTGTAAGTTATGCCCCCTTCACGTTGTTCCCTTCTGCAGTACCCAGAGAACTTCTGGAGCAAGCCTACTCAGTACAAATGGACTTTAACCTCCTAGTGGACACAGTTAGCCAAAATTCAAACTTCTTGGAACAGACTCTGGCCAGGTACGAGGGATTTCTGGTGGGATACATGGAGGGCTGGGAGGGAGATGTGTGGGGAGTCAGGATGGGGCCTGTGATTTCACCAAGGCTACTGACTTCTTTTGAAGACTATTTCCTTTTGTAATCAGGATGGCTGTGACTTAACCACTGTTTTCAACTAGAATTGCCTAACTTCACTCCAGTTATGAAATGCTCTAGTTTGTTGACTTCTGCTCTATCTGCTGCTGCTTTATATAGTCTGCCCTGCTTGTGTACAACCCAGACCAATGCCCACCCCACCCCAAGATTCATTGTGTAATCTGGCACAACCCCAAGAGCAGCTGACCTTTTTTTCTCTTACAAGTCTTTTTTTCTCTCCCAAGAAGCAGAAGGAAGGAAACTGTCTTTATTCTCCAAAGCTCAGGTGGTCTGATCTTGTACAATTTATGACCTGTGGCCTTTAACAATGGTGGAAATACATTTCTATCTAACGTGAGCCATTCTTGTTGTAATGGTTTTTCTTTTCCTCATATATTTCTCCTTCCCTTACTTTACCCTTTCTACCATCTTAACACTTCTATACTGTCCAGATTCCAGGAAGATGAAGTCTAGGCAGGCCTCTAGAAGTTGATGTAAACAGAATAATGTCCCCTTCATGAGGGCAAGGATTACCTCTGTCTGCCTTTGAGAGCAGAGCAGCATTTGGGATCTTTTTATTTCCATGAACTCCGGGATGAGATTTTTCACATGAGTGTGATCTTCAGGGTCTCCAGCCTGAGTGGGGCAGTGGATTTCTAGTAGAAGAAAAATTGAACAATACCCTGCTCTGCTCTAATGTCTTTTCTTCATCTCAACTTAGTCACCATGGAAAAACATGTGAACTAGACCTGGAGGTTACCGGAAAGATCATTTTGGCTGATGATACTACAAATTAGTATTTTTGTTTTGTTTTGTTTTTTAAACAGTTTTCTTTCTCTCCCCCTCCACCCCCCCCCCCCAAGGCAATTGAGATTACGTGACTTGTCTAGGATCACACAGCAAGTGTTAAATGTGGCCAGATTTGGCCTCAAGTCCTCCTGGCTCCAGGGCTGATGTCTTAGTTCTAAACTTAATTTTACTCACAGGTCCAATCTTGAGGGCAGTTAAGCAGTATAGTGGCTGGAACTTTGGGCCTGGAATCAGGAAGAGAAGTTCAAATCTGGGCTCAAATACTTAATCAGTTTTATGACCCTTTTCAAGTTACTTAACCTCTCTGCCTCAGTTTCCTCATCTCACTGTTTTTATGAGAATTAAATAAGATGATATTTGTAAAGTGCTTTGCAAACCTTATAGTGAATTGCTAGCTGTATCATCATCCTCATCCGTATCATCATCCATCACCCAGTATAGTTCTTCCTGAGCTCTTTCCCTGCTTGCTGCCTCAGATACCCATCTTGAGAGTTAGAAGGATTGTTGGTGGAAAGAGGAAAAGGCCATCCTTGGTATTTTACTCTATGGTGAGTAACTGCTTTCTACTTCTTCTTCCAGCACCATTAAAATAGATGACTTCATTGCTCGGCTTTTTAGCATCTACAAACAAGTCCTGAAAGAGGGTATTGCCCAGGTAACTCCCCCACTTCACCCACCTTGTCCCCAACCCCACTGCACATACTGCCAGATGTAGCCCATGAGACTCCTTTTCTTTTCCTCTAAAGCATTTTTTTGGGTGATGGAGCTCACTTGAGTTTATCTGGTAGAGATGATGGAGGAACAGATAAGCTGTCTCGTTGGGTTTGAAAAATGTTAATGAGCTCCTTTGGGTCTCTGGTAGATTCTCTAAGAGTTGTCTTGTAGTGATACAGCCTCTGGAAACCTCTTCCCCCCATGGAAACAGGTCCGAGTCTCCTGCTGACTGACAGTGACCACACAGATCCCTGGTGACAGCCATCCTTGGCGTTTTGTTTTCCCTCCTGCAGACGGTGTTTCTAGGACTGAATCGCTCTGATTACATGTTTAACCGCAGTGCAGCTGGCCCCCCGGTCCTGAAACAAATCGAGATCAACACCATTTCTGCCAGCTTTGGGGGCCTCTCCTCCAAGACCCCAGCTGTGCATCGGTGAGCCCTTGCTATACAGCCACTTCTAGGCCAGACTTTCTCAGGCCATGAGGCAGACTTAAGGTGTCTCCATCCACAAAGGGCTGTAAGACCCCACCTGCTGCAGGCAGAGAGCACTGACTGTAATGAGAGAGTTTCAGTCACACCTGAGGGAAAAGAACACAACTTGGCTCACAAGACAGGCCTGAGCTTCAGGATGAGATCCCTTACCTTCTCTTTATACCTTAGAGTGAAATTTACAGGATTCTTTTCATTTCTACAAGTCTATATTGAGAGGACTGCCCTGTTCAACACATTATGGAAGAACAGTAGAACCTACTATCCCTGACCTCAACAAGCTCCTGTTCTACCTGGAAAAACTAAGCACAAGCTGGATTTTAGAGATATCATGTAGTAGTGTGGCCGATTGTCCTCCCTACCCAGCCAAAACCCCGCATGCCTAAAAGAGTGTTGTCTTGTAAGCACAGTAGCTCCCATAGGAAATTGTGCACTTATTTCAATTCAAAACTCCTTTTTAGAAACTGCCTCCAGTGTCAAGTTACAAGTTATCTACAGACATCTACAGAATAAGCCTCATTACTTAAATTATAAACAGCTGACATTTACAGAGCATGCTGAAGTTTGCAAAATGCATCACATGCCTTCTCCTGTGTGATTATCCCCAAGTAGCAATGATCAGTCCACCTTATTTGCTAGATTCCACTTGGCATATTTTTTGGCTGTTTTTGGCTGTTTCAGGCCAGATTTGAACTCAGGTCCTCCTGACTTCAGGGCTGGTGCTCTATCTACTGTGCCAACTAGCTGTCCTTTAATTGATTTAAAAAAAATAAGTAAACACATTATAATCTCACTTCATAAGAGATATCGTGTAATCTGCTGAGGTGTGTGGTGTAAACAGTGAGGTAGATTGCCCTTCAGCAGGAAGAGACCACAGGCTGGAAATGCTGGGGAAGACTTTCTGGACAAGGTGGGACTCCTGGTGGGTCCTGAAGGAGGATTGTGTTTTTAAAATGCTTTGAGTTACTCAGCAGACAGAAAGGATATAGCAGTGCTATTAAGAGAATGACTAATTAGTGAGAAGCAGAAACAGACCTCTGACATTCCCAGACCCATACAGTAACTTATGTCTCTCTTCCTACAGGCACATCCTTAACGTCCTGGGCAAAACTAAGGAAGCTGCCTGTATCCTCTCCAACAATCCCAGCAAGGGTCTGGCCCTGGGCATTGCCAAAGCATGGGAACTCTATGGTTCACCCAAGTAAGGATGAGGGAAGGAAGCAGTGTTTTTATTCAGGTTTTGTGCAGATGCTGACTACCGATAGCCCCTTGTTTATTCCACATCTCAAAGGAATAGTTCTAGGACTAGGAAGGTAGTAATCTACTCACTGTACTCTGGGTAGACCAGATATGGAATATCAAAGTATGGGCTTCATTCTTGACTGCTACATACTAGCAAGAACACTGATGAGCAGAAGAGTGTCTAGGGGAGGGGGATCAAGATGGTGGATAGCTTTGAGATTATGCCATGAGGATCACTAGAAGGAAATGAGAATGTTTAGCCTGGAGAAGAGAAGACATAACTGAATTCAGATGTTTAAAGGGCTGGCCTGGAAAAGAGAGGTCAGGCTTGTTCTGTTTAATACGAGAGAGCAAAAACAGTGGGTGGAAGATGCAGAGAGGTAGATTGAACTCTGGCCAAAGAAAAACTTTAAAAATGGGTCTTTTCCAAAGAAACACAATGGGTTCTCTCTCCCTATAGTTCTTTAAACAGAGGTGGAGCTATGGATATTTATGGAATTTTATTGAACCACTCATCTTCTTAAATTGTGCTTTTGCCACATATGGGTCTTGTAACTGAATGTGGGGGTTTTGACATTAATTTAGTATCAGTGTTTGATTTGTATATGTATTTTTATACCTATATGCCCGGTTTTACATAAAAATTTCTCAGGCAAAAAGGAGTCATGAATGGAAAAAGTTTAAGAAATCCTGTTGTAGGAAAAACAACTTGTTCAAGACAGAATTAGACCAGATAACTTCTGAGGTCTCTAACAGGTTCAATAAATTGAATACTCCATTTAACTTCAATTATCTGGTGTTTCCCCCTCAAGTAATCTGCTGGCAAACTCCTGTCTTTTCTCTGTGGCTTGCTTCACTCCCACCACTCTTACCCTGAGCCCCCTTCTTTCCCCTATAATTGTGATTTAGAGTCAAAGCAGGAAACCTGCCCTATCTCCTTTTGTGGTGCGGGTGTGACAATATTCAGGTCTAGTTGTTCCTACACCAAATTTTCTTCTGGCTGGATTCTGTAACATCTTGTTTACTTTTTATAATTGTTCTGTTTGACTGTAACTACATCTAGGATCCGTACCCTTAGAGTTTGTTGCTTTTAATCTGCCGTGGCAAACAAGAAATCCAAGTTCATTAGAATTATGCACAAAGTAAAAGTAGGAAGACCCTGAATGAGGGCTGAAGGGCTGCCCTCTGAGCTTTAATGCCTGGTGTTTGTTTTGGATACTTACATGTTTTGATGTATGTTTTAGATATTTATTTTTAATTACTTTCTTTGTTTTCATTTGGTTCTTTCCTATGTTCTAGACCACTTATGTTGCCAAATATTGTATATTTACTACGTCATTGGCTGGTGGTAATCTTTTGGCAAAAATTATTTTTAAAAAATCAGAGGCTGATACAATAATTATTGTTATTCTTGTTCATGAGGCCCTCTCTTAACACTTGAGGAAATTCAGGTACCTTTACCTGTTGGTGAAGTGGCCTTTCCAAATAATCCGTCATAAAGAAGAATTTGTTAAATCATAAACCAGAGAAAGATGAGCCTGGGGGCTTGAGAGTCGTTCTATTTGTCCTCCTAATAAGGCAGAGCTGCAGAAAGCATGAGTGATTTCATTTACATAAACACTCTGCTAGGGAACAGCCCTTATTTGCATTCTATTTTAAAAGAACACTCACCTGTTGGGAGAATTGTACTTCTAATGATGATGTAGGTAGACTGCCTACCTAATGTAGGTAGACTTTCCATTTTATAACCCACAAGTCTTCCAGTCTTTGCCCCCCTCCTAAAAAGAGAGAAACCCTAGGCCTTTCACCATGGCCAGAGAATGTATCATTAAGCACATATGCAATTCAGCCTAGCTATCAGGAAAATGCTGTAGCCAGTCTTTGGTACCTGTCACAGAATGGAGTGGATGAAAGTTTCTTTTTCACTTTCTTGGATACCTATCCCTGAGCCTACCATTAGGCTAACATTTCTTATATTATACTAGGCCTTGGATAGTGACCAAATCAGGAAGGCTTGTATTTGAAATCTTGGAGAATCAGCTAAGAAGAGTCCCATAGGTTCAGGCAGGTAAGGGTCTGATTTCAGAAGTCAGTCAGTAGGCATCAGGAATTTGAGGAGACAAGAGAATCCAGGCAAAGCACTAAGCATCTAGGATTCAGGAGGTAGGCAAAGGAACTGAGTATTACTGGAGCTCCTGAGGCAGCTGAAAAACCTGATCTCTGTGCATCTTCATTCCTCTCTCTCCCTCTGGAAAGAACCCATCCCTGAAGAACCCAAACTATAAATGTTCCACTTGCCACCCAAAGTGACACCTGTACTCTTGTGCAAGTAACATAGAGGCCTAGGAATGATCTAACTCTAGCCTGGGCCTTCCCCAACTCTGCTATGCAATAACTATATGTATCTTAGAACTATGCTATGTTGAGAAGTCTCATATATAGAACTCTGGGTGAATTGAAAGTTATATCTCAGGTCGGGATGTTGATTCACTTCTTGAATATTGGGAAGGTATAATAAAAGATAAATGGAATCTGTGACCTTGAGTGTATTTTTGTAGGGCATTGGTGCTTGTCATTGCTCAAAAAGAGGAAAGAAATGTGTTTGACCAACACTACATAGAATATGACCTATTAAGCAGGTAAGCATGACTCCTTTGTACTGTGTGCGTCAGCAGTCCAGGGCTTCTCCCATTGACATGTGCCTTCTTTCAGGAACATCCATGTGATTCGTCGAAGATTTGAAGATGTTGCTAAAACAGGATCTTTGTCCCAAGACCGGAAATTGTTTGTGTAAGTTCTTAGGTGGGCTTCCTAAGGGGGATAAGGTGAAGCAGACTCTTGAAAACTAATAACTATGTTAGGGACATATGCCCTCACGAGGGCATTGTTCTCCCTGACCCTGTCAAAGCTAGTGACATGCCACATAAGCTCCCCCATTCTGTCTCTTGTCCTCCATGTCTCTGTGGTCATATGAGAGAAAAGAGGGAAAAGAGGAAAGGGAGCTGACAGCCAATCCAATGTGAGGTTGTGTTTGGCACTCTGGGTGTCAGAGCAAATCTTTTAAGAGTCTGGTTAGTTCTTCCATGAACTCTGAATCCCTTCTCATTTGTGAATTAATTCAGGGACTTGCTGAGACAGAGACTTTTAAGAGTAGGAAACCATGACTCCCTAAGGAAATCCCTAATCTCCTACACCTAAGGTGTATCCTACACCAGAGTTTTTGTACCAAGAATATTCATTTATTGTACAAAACTAATATCCCTTTCTTTTAATTTCCTTTGGCATGTCTGGCTCTTTCCTTTATTTTCTTCCCATTCTCCTTATGTCATGTTTATTTGTGTGTACACCATCCATCCTGTTGGTTGAACCATAAAATCTTGGGGGATGTAACTTGTATTGCTTTTTTTTCTTATCCTCACTGCCTATCTTAGCAGTTTGGGGGAGCAGTTTGTTTAACTGAAATAAGTGCATGAATTACTTCTGTCATTTATCAACTTAAATAGATAAACCAAACAATACTAAGAAGAGCAAAAGAAAAGGGAAAAAAAATCTTTCCAAATGTAAAAGGTTGTACTTTGTCTTTTTTAAACAGGACTGTGATAATTCATCTCAGCCTAGTCCTTTGCTTTAAGCATTAAAGTCCCAACACCTTGTCACCACCCTCACAACATGTAACTGCTCAGTTAAGAGTGACACGATGCCTTGGATTTATCTGACCTGGTTTGTTTTTCCCATGGTTCTTGGTGCATCCAGTTTCTTTTTATTCTCTTCTTGAACTAGCTCACCTTCTGCAGTATCCTCAAGCGAGCCTCCTTTCTCTATTTTACCTGTGCCTTTTGTAGTGGGAGGCATGTAATATCTTGCGGGTTTTCCTGGTCAGCTTTCAGTTAATTCCTAGCCAGGCTTTTGCTATGTAAATGACACTGCCATCTAGCTTTCTTAAGGAGCCAGACTCTTTTTGATAAGTGAAACAACATAGTATTATAGTTAATTCAATCATTTAACTACCATTACTCATTAACATTAAGAGCTTTCTTCACATTGTGTTCCAGGGATGGCCAGGAGATTGCTGTGGTTTACTTCCGTGACGGCTACATGCCCAGTCAGTACAGCCCCCAGGTTGGTATTTGGGATTTAAACCACTGTCTCATTTCCAGGACTACATTGCTACGTCTTAATTTCAGCCTCAGATTGGCCCCAGTCTTCAGCTCTGCTTCTGTCCCCTGGGCACCTCCTCTTGGGGTCCTCTACCACCATGTCCTAACAGCCCTTCCCCCTGCTCTTTTTCTTCCTCTTCTAAGAAAATCTGTTTTCTTCCCTCTGCTTCCCTGAATGTGAATTCTGAGGCCTTCATAGTACCTTATTCATGCTCCTTTAGAGCAATTGGGTATCAATATCTCTCTTTCAATTTCTTTCTTCATTATCAGAGGTATGCGTCTTTTCAGAGGCCTTCTCTGCTCCTCTTTTAAATTGAGGGTTTCTGTACAAAGGAGATCATGACTTAAGTTGTCATTTTAATTCTTCCACCAACTTGCTCTGTACCATTAGGCAAATACCTTCCCCTTTATAGGCCTTGGTTTCCTCCTCTAAAATTAGAGAATTGGATTGTAGGATATTGAAGCCCTTTCCAACCCTGATATTCTGTGAGTCCTTGAAAAAGTTAGGAGACCCTGTCTTTAGATTAGAAGCTATTAGATCAGTAGTTGAGAAAGTTTTGATGACTGCACTGAGTCCATAACTTATCAAAGTACCCGGTGTCTTTCCAGATAAATTAGGGTAAGTTGTTGGGGGATATATGAAGGGAGAGGAAGACCAGATGAAATGTCTTTACCTCTACTTCTGACTGGATCACACTGTCTAACAAGTAAGAAATTATGCTGGGCAGGAGATAAGGGAAAGCCAGTCTTAGGCCTGGAGGGAAGAGTGTGCCTAAAAATTTTTTGTCTGGTAAAGAAGGGTGATTCCTCAGGGAACTGACTGAGAAAGGGTGTCTCCTTAGGGAGCTACTTACAATCCATGCCAAGGAAGCCGAGCAGTTAGAGAGCTAGAAAGACATACAGTCTGAATGACAGAATCAGTGAGAGAAGCCTGGTCTGTGTCTATTGAAGTGCCAGTGTAATTGGGTTATATTTGTGATGACTGATATGAAGAGGTGTTATTTTAGGGATGCCCCATGACAGAGAGGAAGATTGGAATAAAGGAAAGATGAAATTAACAAGTTTCTGCTAGTTCTTATATTCTTCATTCTATCAAAGAGTCTCCAAGCCCTTGGTTGTAAAATTACATATGCTGTATTACTTCTGGAGGTTGGGACAAGCTCCTCAGTTGTCATGGATGTGAAGCCAGAGCAGCTGCCCCTCACAGCAGGCTGGGCAGACTATGGAGAGATTGGACCATTCTTTTCCCTTCTTGCTGCAGAATTGGGAAGCGCGTTTGCTCTTGGAGAGGTCATGTGCTGTTAAGTGCCCAGATGTAGCCACTCAGTTGGTGGGGACCAAGAAAGTCCAGCAGGAGCTGAGCCGCCCAGGGGTGCTGGAGAGCTTGATACCAGACCAGCCAGAAGCTGTGGCCCGCCTCCGGGCCACATTTGCAGGCCTCTATTCTTTGGACATGGTAAATCGTCACCTATAATAGTTATTTCCTGGGAGGCCTCCAGCCTCTTCCCTTTCCTAAAATGGAATTGGTCCCCAAACAGGAAGATCTTCTGGGTAAAGCTGGGCTGTTTGTGGTAGGATTTGTGACAAGTTCCTTAGTAGAGTGCAGGGGGATTCTAGTCAGGGTCAGATCCCTTTTGTGAGAAGGGCAGAGCTATAGATCAGGGCTACCCTCTTACTGGGACAGATATAAGCAGGGCCAGCCCTACTCTATGAGAAGGAGCTTTAGAGCTGTGGCCCAGGTCAGTCTCAGTCTGTGATGGGGGCAGGGCTAAGTCAGGTCACCCCTGCTCAGTGAAGATGGTGAATTTGTGCAGCTGTTGCTATTTCTGTGCCCATTGCATAGAGCTATGGGCCCCTTCTAGAGCTAGTGCCAAGAAAGGAGGGACTGTCCTCATGAAGCTCATTTCTCTGCCTTGTCTCAGGAAAACCAAGGGGCAGCCCTAAGCTCTCCCAGAACTAGTCCTGGCCTTCCTCCATTCCTGACCACTTTGCTCTGATGGCCCAGGGCCAGTATCTGCTCTGGGCTCTTCTCCCAGCCCTGTTTGGTATTTGGCTTAGTGTTGACCAGGTCCCCACCCCCACATTAGATCCATACACTACAGCTGCCAATGATGGGTCCATTGCCTCATGCCAGGGCGAAGAAGGTGACCGTGCTATCATGGAGGCCATCGCTGCCCCAGACCGATTTGTCCTGAAACCCCAAAGGGAGGGTGGAGGTAGGTGGCCAGTGTCCCTCTTTCTCTAGGATGTCCCAGAAAGGGAAGCAAGCAGTAGGACCTCAGGCCTTCCCCAGCATTGACACCCTCCCCTTTCCCCAGCAGCATCCCCCATCAGGCTTCCCAGATCCCACCCTGTCACTAGATCCTGAGGTCTTGTTTTCTCCTTCCTGCTGGTACAAGAAGAGGCCAAATCTTGCTACATGTGTTCCCAAATACAGGTGTGTTCCCAAAGGATGGAGGCTTTCTCTGGTTTCTAGGGACCAGAATTGTCCTTCTAGCCTAGGAGCCAGTCAGCATTCTCTTCCCTGATATCACCTGAATTTTGACATTACTCAAACATTCTTAATTACCCTTAACAGAACCCCGTTATGTGTCCACCACTTAGGGATTAATTTAAATGTTGTTTGAGCCTGTTCATAAAACAGTCTAGACTGTCTCTTGGGGGAATGAGATCCTCAGGATTTCAGTTTATTTGTGCTTCTACATTTACTTCTTTTGAGTTTCAAAGGGTTCTACTAGTGCCAGGAAGCAAGCCCCCCACTGTCCTGCCCATTCAGGGGATGATTTTGTAGATGTCAGCCAGGTTCTCTCTTGTTCTTTAGGTAAACCACAAGCCCATGTGTGCAAACAGCTGCTAAAGAAATTGTGATCTTCAGCTTCCTGGACAGATGCATCACATTAAGGGTGTTAGGCCTCCACGCCTGGGGTTCCATTAGTATTGACTCCAATGCTAGGGACCATATTTTTAAAAGGATATTTACCAGAGGAAGATGAGAAGGAAGAAGGGAAGGAGGAAGAGAAGGTATAGGGCATGTAGAGTGTTTTAACTACTGTGTAGTGTTTTATATAATTTATCTCATTGGAACCTCACTTTTAGGGCATGATTTCAGGTATCCTCCATACTACAAATGAGAGAACTGTCAGAATTATGTCAGAGGTAGTTATATGAAGGATAATTGAAAGGATTGCTTGGTTTTATACCTGGAAAAGACTTAGGGAGAATGTGATCATTTTCTTCAAGTATGAGGTTGTCATAGAGGATGGTGAATGTTAATGAGACACTAAGAACATTAAAATAATTAGAACCATTCAGCCCTGAAGGGAGCTATCCTAGGAGATCCTAAGCTTGATCATGTGTCAAGGATACTATTGAAGGGTTTATCTCATTCCACTTCTCTGTCTCCATAATTAGGAAAGTAGCTTCTGTTGAACACATTCCTAGTTCCACTGACAGCTATTAGAATAGCTTTCTTCGACTGAAATAATAGAATGTCCAGTCCCAATGAGCTAAGCACTTAAGTAGAAACTGAGTTTGCTCAAAATTGGCTCAGCTTGGCTCCTTGCAGCAGTTTCTTGATAGGGCCTGAGGCCCCAGGTGTTATGAGGACAGGGTAATGGGTCATTGGGGTCCTTAGAGTAACCTGCTTTGGGATGGTCTGTTTCAGGAAACAACCTATATGGGGAGGAGATGGCACAAACCCTGGAGCAATTGAAGGCCAGTGAAGAGAGGGCTTCCTACATTCTCATGGAGAAGATCGAGCCTGAGCCCTTTTGGAATTGTCTCTTGCAAGCTGGGATCCCTGCACATATGACCCAGTGCATTTCAGAGCTGGGCATCTTTGGTGTTTATGTCAGGTGAGTCAGTGTGAAGGCTTACCCCCACAAGGTACAACTTCCTTAGAATTTAGACTGTGCAGTGATAGAATGGCTAGTTGAAGAACAATCAAATGAGGGTTTTTTGTCAATAGGAGACAAGGCATATTTGTAGGCAGCAGGCAAGCAGCTAGCAGGAGAGTAGGGATGATGGAGGGGACAATCTGCTAGAGAAGATGGGATGGAATGGGATCATTTGTGCACATACAGAGGAGGACTTGGAAGAAAAGCCATTCTTGATGGGACATTAGGTGAATGAGCAGGTAGTGACAGAAGTCTTCTGGGTGATGGGAGAGGAGGAAGCTTTTGTGAGTAAAACATAGGTACCATATAAAAAGTTTAATAAAAGCAAAGTTCTCAGGTAAAAGAGGAGGAAGGAGGAGTCATGAGGAAGGAATCTTAAGGGAGTTATTGATGAAAGAAAGGCATTGGGTTAGTCAGTGCTAGTCTTTACTGTTGTCAGATGATAAAAAGGATGACAGAAAGCTGAGGACTTTACCCGAGGCAAAAGACCAGGACAAAACAGGTGTCTTTGCTCAACATTTCAGTACTCTCTGTGGAGCCAGGCTCTTCCTCTTTTCCTCTCCTGTGCCTGTTGGTTTCCTTCCAATAAATATTTTTTCCTTTTGCTTTGCAGGCAAGGGACGACACTGCTGGTGAACAAGCATGTGGGTCACCTTCTCCGTACCAAATCCACGAAACATGCCGATGGTGGGGTGGCTGCTGGGGTAGCTGTATTAGACAATCCTTATCCAGCGTAAGGATTGGTAGAGAGCTTGGTCATAGGGCCACTGCTTCCTGTCTGTGTGTATGCAGATGGGGCAGGGCCTGGTTAGTGAATGGTTTTGGACTCTTTCCCCCCTTCTTCAGACTTTTCCTCCCTTTTTCTCCCTCTTCTGGCAGCCTAGATTACCTTCAGATTATTCGAAAAGCAGCAGGAAACTGTTTTTCCCCTGAGCCTTAGGCCCTTGAAACCAGGTGGGATCAGAGACCTGCCTTGCTCCTCCCCTCTGCAGAGGCCAGTCCTCAGCCTAGAATGGATTAGCTCCTCCCCCTCAAATAAAGATGCATTGATTAAAACTGTGTTGCTGGTGTAATATTGTTCATGCAGAGTTCTGTCCAATTCAGGTACAAAACAGACATTTTTCCTTACTTCCATGAGCCTGAGTAGCAGTGGTCACAAGCAGCTGTGGTGATTCTTTAGCTCAAGAGCATCACCCCTTAACTTACAGCCTTTTTGACACTGCCAGAGCTGACCAAGAAGTATGAATTAGCTTTGCCCACAGTTTAAGGCAGAGGTTCTTAAGTCTTTTTAGCGACTAGGATCCTTTTCGTGGTTTAAATGCACAAAATACTTAAAATGACAAAAGAAAGTAATACCAGTAAAACAGGGCAGCTAAGTGGTATGGTGAATAAAAGCACTAGGCTTGGAATCAGGAAGACATCTTCATGAGTACAAATTATTAGCTGGGTGACCCTGAGCAAGTCACTTTACCCTGTTTGCCTGTTCCTCTTCTGGGTTTTTTGTGAATAGGAGACAAGGGCATGTTTGTAGGCAGCAGGCAAGCAGCCAGCAGGAGAGTAACGATGATGGAGGGAACAATCTGCTAGAGAAGATGGGATGGAATGGGATCATTTGTACACATACAGAGGACTTGGAAGAAAAGCCACTCTTCATGGGAGATGAGAGATGTCTAGAGCATGCTAGAGCAAACCACTCTAGTATTTCTGCCAAGAAAATCCTAAACAGGGTCATGGAGAGTCAGACACAACTGAACGACAAAAATAGTGAAACGGGAATATTAAGTGGTGCAGTGGACTGTATCAGCCTTGTGGTCAGGAGAACCTGAGTTCAAATGCAAACTTAGACATCTGATACGTACTAGTTGTGTAACTCTGAGGAAGTCACTTAACCCCATCTGCCACACATACACACAAATAGTGAAACAAAGATGGATTTTTTTTTTCTATTCAGGTTCACAACTCCTAAAATTGATCCAAAGATCTCTTCAGGGATCTGTGAACCCAAAGTTAAGAATTCCTGCTTTGGAAAGTCTTGGGCAGACTAAAGCACTGATATATGGTGACAAGAGTTGCATTTAAAGGAACTTTGAGATCTAAAAGAACTGTCCATTTCTTCCATTTTAGCAACTTTATTCCGAAAACCACAGGCCTTGAGAGGTTTTTCGGCCCCAGTGACTGTGGGGCAGAGGCAAGAAAGAATCCTGAGACCAGCACAAATTCTAGCAATGGCCCCTCACCTTTCCTGACTTGGACATCATGGAGCCCTGAGTTTTGTTTTTCCAGGAAGAAAACGTCAACGGGGCCCAAGAAAATGGAAGAATAGCAATTATTCCAAGTGATGAAGCTAATGGATTTCTGGTCAGTGGCCTCTCAAATTTGTGGACTTGTTTTTCCTTCCCTGATGTCTCCACCGGGAAAGGGAGTGGAATTTTGCTTTTGTTTTTCTTTAAATTGCCTTTTGCAAACCGTCAATAAGGAGCAATTTCTAAAAACAGATCTAAGGTAAGTGCTTGAGGTAAGTGCTGGTGCTTCTGGAAAAGGGCCTGTGACCCAGTGCAACTAAACATGGACTAAGCACCTGCCCTTATTCCCAGGGCTCTAGCTCCCTTTCCACCCTGAGCTCCTCCCATCACCTAATTCTGACAGAGGCTCCAGCTCCTGATGAGGCCTAGAGAAAGGGGTCCAGCCCATCCTGTACCCTGGCTGGCAGGGACAGAAGGAGCTAGGACCTATTCCACATCTTCTGGCCCTGAGGGTACAAGCTATATCTTCTGTTAGTACTCCTGGGTGATGGTTGGCAAGAAATGGCAAATTGGATACAACTTTGAACAGTCAAGCAGGGATGTCTGGAGAAGGAGCTACAGGTGAAAGCTTGGTTCATAGGACTGTCTGGCAACGGTGGCTGAAAAGATGGCTGATGACAGACTGGTCAGCCACAGTGGATGTATCCCCCAGGTCATGGTCGTTCTGTGCAATCTTCCTTAGTACCCGCCTCATGATCTTCCCTGTGGTACATGACAGAACTGTGGTTACCTCAGGCTCCCTTCCTCTAACCATCCCCTCCCCCACAACTCCAGCTCAGTGCCCTGGTGCCCATTGTTTTTGATCAGCACTAGCCTACCCACAGGAATGAGACTGAATGCCTACCTGAGCGTGTTTTGGGCAAGCCGGGTGCATTCTGGATGTAATCTGGAGTGGCAATAGGACTGATTTTTTCTCTAACTGTAATTAAGCAGAAAATCTTTACTGAGAATTTATGCTAAACACCAATACACAGAGGAGGATTTTAGAGAAAAAGGTTCTGACCTTACTGGACCAAAGCCATATTCTTCATCCCTAACAGGCGAGTGGGATGCTTACCCTGCTTCTTGAGCTCTTCAGTGAGGGTAGGGGTGAAGGCATGGCCCTCCCGGAGAGTAACAAAGCAGTAGAGACACTCGCCCTTTACGGGGTGGGGGTGACTGACCACAGCTGCTTCAGCAATGGCCTTGTGCTCCACCAGTGCTGACTCCACTTCTGCTGTGCTCAGCAGGTGACCTGACAGGGATGGGCATTGTGAGAAGGCAGCAAGTCTTACTCCAGGCCTCAGAGAAAACACCTCAGCTTCTCACACTGATCCTGGATTTGCCATCCACTCCATTCCACTAAACAAAGGCCACTGTGATTGTCCAAGGCGATCTCAGAAGGCATCGTATTTGGACACCACAAGTGGCAGCTTATTTTCTCTTAAGGCAGCCCATTCTACTTTTAGGAGTTTTTTTCTCGGGGCTTAGCTGAAATCTGCTCCCCTTTAATTTCTACCCTTGTAGTAGTTCTGCCTAGAGAGGCTAAGCAAAACAGGGCCAATCCCAGTGCTTCAGATATTTGAAGAGAGCTATCTGCTCAAAGCTTGCTTTTCTTTCAAACTAAGTATCCCCAATTTCTTTTTATCAGTCATTATTTCTTTCCTTATCTTAATTATTTTCTTGAGGACGCTCCATCTCGTCAATATCCCTTCTAAAATGTGGTCATAGACTTGAGGCTAGGTTTGGAGGTAAGATGTGAAAAGGCAAGTCAGCATCCCTCACCAGACACATTGAGCATGTCATCAATCCGGCCTGTGATCCAGTAGTAGCCATCTTTATCCCGCCGACAACCTTAGGAAGCACATGAAAGCACACAGGGTCACATCCCCTAGCTTTCTTGGCACAGAAGCCCTCCCCAGGCAAGGGTCCAGACCCAGGGAAGAAAGTGGAAAAGATGGTCCTGCGGCTAAGCAGCTCAAGAGAGGCATATTGCCTGACCTGGTGGGACAGAGCCCTGCCTTTTCTGGGTTGTACGGCCACAAGAGGTAAGAAGCTAAAAAAACCGGAGGGCTCACCATCCCCTGTTACATAGTAGCCTGGGAACTTCCGGAAATAAGTGGTTTCAAAGCGTTCATGGTTCCCATAGACTGTCCGCATGATCCCAGGCCAGGGCTGCTTGAACACCTGAAGGGCAGGGAAAGAACATCTGGCATCCCTGTTAAGCGTCACTCTCTCCCAACCTACCCATTATACTATGAGATATTAACTGTGTGGTCTGCCTCAGAGATAACACATAATCTTTTATCCTTACATGCTGCTCCATCACTTGTTGTGATCCTGCCCAAGTCCCCTTCCCTATGTACTCAACCCCCC
>JAJPUD010018650.1:6084-28269 GCA_023553655.1 Myrmecobius fasciatus | reverse complement strand
GAAAAAATAGGAAATGAAGGACTCCTACCAAACTCTTTTTATGATACAGACATGGTACTGATACCTAAACCAGGTAAAACAAAAACAGAGAAAGAAAATTATAGACCAATCTCCTTAATGAATATTGATGCAAAAATCTTAAATAAAATATTAGCAAAGAGATTACAGAAAATCATTCCTAGAATAATACACCATGACCAAGTAGGATTTATACCAGGAATGCAGGGATGGTTCAATATTAGGAAAACTATTAACATAATTGACTATATTAATAACCAAACTAACAAAAACCATATGATAATCTCAATAGATGCAGAAAAAGCATTTGATAAAATTCAACATCCATTCCTATTAAAAACATTAGAGAGTATAGGAATTAATGGACTTTTCCTTAAAATAGTCGGTAGCATCTATTTAAAACCATCAGCTCGCATCATATGTAATGGTGATAAACTGGAACCATTCCCAATAAGATCAGGGGTGAAACAAGGTTGTCCACTATCACCATTACTGTTCAATATTGTATTAGAAATGCTAGCCTTGGCAATAAGACAGGAAAAAGAGATTAAAGGAATTAGAGTAGGTCATGAGGAAACCAAATTATCACTCTTTGCAGATGATATGATGGTCTACTTAGAGAACCCTAGAGAATCAACTAAAAAACTATTAGAATTAATCCACAACTTTAGCAAAGTTGCAGGATACAAAATAAATCCACATAAATCATCAGCATTTTTATACATCACCAACAAAATGCAACAGCAAGAGATACAAAGAGAAATTCCATTCAAAATAACTATCGATAGTATAAAATATTTGGGAATATATCTGCCAAGGGAAAATCAGGATCTATATGAGCAAAACTACAAAACACTCTCCACACAAATAAAGTCAGATCTAAACAATTGGAAAAACATCAAGTGCTCTTGGATAGGTTGAGCGAATATAATAAAGATGGCAATACTACCTAAACTAATCTATCTATTTAGTGCTATACCAATCAAACTCCCAAGAGATTATTTAACTGAACTAGAAAAAATAACAACAAAATTCATCTGGAAAAACAAAAGGTCAAGAATTTCAAGGGAATTAATGAAAAAAATGCAAATGAGGGTGGCCTAGCTGCACCAGATCTAAAACTATATTATAAAGCAGTGGTCACCAAAACCATTTGGTACTGGATAAGAAATAGAGTAGTGGATCAGTGGAATAGGTTAGGTTCACAGAACAAAATACTCAATGACAATTGTAATCTAGTGTTTGATAAACCCAAAGACCCCAGTTTTTGGGATAAACCTCACTATTTGACAAAAACTGCTGGGATAATTGGAAACTAGTCTGGAAGAAATTAGGCACTGACCCACACCTAACACCATATACCAAGATAAGGTCAAAATGGATTCATGATCTAGGCATAAAGAATGATATTATAAACAAATTAGAACAATGTAGGATGGTTTACCTCTCAGACCTGTGGAGGGGGAAGGAATTTGTGACCAAAGAAGACCTAGAGGTCATCATTAATCACAAAATAGATAAGTTTGACTATATCAAGTTGAAAAGTTTTTGTACAAAGAAAATGAATGTAGACAGGATTAGAAGGGTAGCAGTAAACTGGGAAAATATTTTTACATCCAAAGGTTCTGATAAAGGCCTCATTTCTAAAATATATAGAGAATTGACTCAAATATATAAGAATTCAAGCCATTCTCCAAGTGACAAATGGTCAAAAGATATGAACAGACAATTTTCAGACTAAGAAATTGAAACTATTTCCGGTCACATGAAAAGGTGCTCCAAGTCACTATTGATCAGAGAAATGCAAATTAAGACAACTCTGAGATACCACTACACACCTGTCAGATTGGCTAAAATAACAGGAAATGATAATGATAGCTGTTGGAGGGGATGTGGGAAAACTGGGACACTGATACATTGTTGGTGGAACTGTGAACACATCCAACCATTCTGGAGAGCAATTTGGAGCTATGCTCAAAAAGTTATCAAACTGTGCATACCCTTTGACCCAGCAGTGTTTCTACTGGGCCTATATCCCAAAGAGATTTTAAAGGAGGGAAAGGGACCCACATGTGCAAAAATGTTTGTGGCAGCCCTTTTTGTAGTGGCAAGAAACTGGAAATTGAAAAGATTCCCATCAATTGGAGAATGGCTGAATAAATTATGGTATATTTTTTTTTTTTTTTATTATTGTTCTGTAAGAAATGACCAACAGGAAGATTTCAGAGTGGATTGGAGAGACTTGCATGAACTGATGCTGAGTGAAATCAGCAGAACCAGGAGAACATTATACACAGCAACAAGACTATAAGATGATCAATTTTGATGCACATGGTTCTCTTCAACAATGATGTGATTCAAACCAGTTCTTCAGCAATGAAGATAGTCATATACATCCAGACAGAGGCCTGTGGGAACTGAGAGTGAACCACAACACAGCATTTTAACGCTTTCTGTGAATATTTCCATGCATTCTGTTTTCCTTCTTAGGTTGTTTTTTTTTTTTTCTTCTCTTTCTAGATCTGATGTTTCTTGTGTAGTAAGATAACTGTATAGATATGTATATATGTATTGTATTTGTCATATAATTTATCCTATCTAGCATGTATTGGATTACCTGTCATCTAGGGGTGGGGGTGAGGGGAGGGAAAGGAAAAGCTTGGGAAAAAAAAAAGTTTTTTTTGCAAAGGTCAATGTTGAAAGGTCACTCATATGTTTTGCAAATAAAAAGCTGTATAAAAAAAAAGAATTCACTGTTCTATATTTGAAAGTTCAATAATTGAGATACCTAAACATTTAGGTGCTTTACTACATGCAAGGCAGCGTTGGTAGATGCTGGTGATGCAACACAAAATATACCACCTTCCATTTCCTGAAGGAGTTAAGAAAATCTAACACAATGATACAAGATAGTATGTAATAGGATCAAAAGACACAGTAAGTAATATACAGGTCTCTGAGAAGTGGAGGAGTAAAGGTATGCCAAAGGAACTATATGGAATTAGGATAATAATCCTTTACCTCTCCTAGAACCTGTTGGCCAACTAACCAAAAAGCAATAGAGGGCTTTGTTGAGATATGGTAGCTGCAGAGGGGAATAGAGCAGTATTTTTCCCAGAGTTGGACATGAGATATGCAGTACTCTCCAGATGTATTCTATTCTGTGACATAAAATAAATGGATAGAAAACCATGTACAAAATAAAAGAAACACTGGGATCTCAGTTGTTGGATTTTGCCAAAGGAAACAAAAAGTTTCCTTTCTCCTTGCTCATTTTGAGATTGCTGTTCAACTGTCAAGAAAGGAGAAAAAAAATGAAAATTGATAATTTTTCTCAAAAGAAAAGAAAGGAAGCCTATTAAATGGAGAATGGCTGAATAAATTATGGTATATGAATGTTATGGAATATTATTGTTCTATAAGAAATGACTAGCAGGATGATTTTAGAGAGGCCTGGAGAGACTTGTATGAACTGATGCTGAGTGAAATCAGCAGAACCAGGAGAACATTATACACAGCAATAAGACTATACGATGATCAATTCTGATGGACATGGTTCTCTTCAACAATGATGTGATTCAAACCAGTCCCTATTGTCCAGCGATGAAGATAGTCATATACATCCAGAGAGAGAGGCCTGAGGGAACTGAATGTGAACCACAACACAGCATTTTAAGGCTGTCTGTGAATATTTACATGCATTTTGTTTTCCTTTTTAGGTTGTTTTTTTTTCCCTTTCTTTCTAGATCTGATGTTTCTTGTTCAGTAAGATAACTGTATAGATATGTATACATATATTGGATTTGTCATATAATTTATCATATTTAGCATGTATTAGATTGCCTGTCATCTAGGGGTAGGGGGTGGGGAGAAGGAGGGGAAAAGCTTGAAACAAAAAAAAAAACCTTTGCAAAGGTCAATGTAGAAAAATCACTCATATGTTTTGTAAATAAAAATCTTTTAATAAAAAAAATAAAATAAAATCCAAAATTTTAGTCTGGCATTTAAAGTCTTCATAATCAGACTAACTTAACTCAATGGTTCACATTAACTTCATGAATTCTTTTCGTGTACTTATTTTATTATAGTCTAATGAGATAACAATTCCAGACTTTCTCTTCTCCTCTCCAACTTTCCCTTTTCTATGCTTGCATGTTTTTACAAACTACTATTGTGCCCAGTACCTAATGGTACTAATAGTGCAAATAGACAGCATTTATATAGCTCTTTAAGGGTAGCAAAGTACTCTTCAAATATGATCCCATTTTACCTTCACAACAACTCATAGAGGAAGATATTATTATTATTCCCATTTTACAAATGAGGAAACTGAGGCAGGCAAAGGTTATATGGCTTTCCCAGATTACACAACTAGCAACTGTTCAATGCCAACTTTGAACTCGTCTTCTTTATTTCAAGTTCAATTCTTATCTCTCTATCCTCACCTGTTTCTTTTAATCCAAGCCTCATTCTTAGGTGTTCTTACTTTCTGAAATCTTTCAATGTCCTCCAAATGAAAGTGGTATCTCCCTCTTTGAGTTTTCTTACAACTATTTTTTTCTGCATTTCTCTCTTTCCCTTATCATAGTCTTCCTTGCATCACATTTATAGATGTACAAGTCATATTTCCCCTGCTGATAGACTGTAAGTTTTTTGAATGAAGGGGATATTTTGTTTTCCCCCACCATACTCACATCCCCAACAATGCATACATAGTTACTTGATAAATTGTTACTGGATTTGTTTATTGACTTTCATAATATCTAGAAAGGGAATGATGAATGTCCGTCCAGATTGACCCCATTGACAGTATTGTATTCATTTCTGAATATCATATGTTAAGGATGATAGTGACAAAGAGAAGCAGAACAAAGAGAGGATGTTTAAAATTGTGAGAATGCTGGATTCAATTCTATATGATAATTGATGAAAATGGAAATAGTGAGTCAATGCAAAAAAAGATTTAAGGGAATGATAGTTATTTTCTAGTGTCACACAGAAGATAGATTAACTTTCCTCATCTTTTCCCAAAGGGCAGAACCATGGATTTCAGCAATGAGGATGAGTTGTTAATATGACTTAAGTTCCATATTTATTTTAAAAAAAATAGTTTCTTTGAAAGCAAAGGAAAACTAAAACTCGTTTTACAAGGCTCTCGTGAAATGCATAATGCACTCCCTTTCCATCAGCTAGGACTCCATCAAATGACATAAAATAAAACAACATTTAATGTACTTTGCAAACCTTAAAGCACTAAATAAGTTCCATGTCCATAATTTATTAAGTACCTACTATGTGCTAGATACTATACTAAGTATTGGGGACACATAGAAATGAATGAGACAGTCTCTGCCCTCAAAGATTTCACAGTTTAATGGGGGAAATAGCATATGAAAAGAAGTTGTACAGTTGGTGGGGAGAGTTACCCATTGGAGGGGCATTATAGTGTCATGCATCTGGGGTGGGAAATGAGTTAAGAAGGTATAAGTGTCTGAATTTATTTCAGCTTGCTAAATGATGAAGTTCTTGAGATAATAAACAGGAGAGAAGCCATGTAGGAAATGATGAAGAAAATTCCCTGGGAGCCATTCTTAAATGGATGATGATCAGGGAGAAGCTCCCAGAATTTTACCATTCACCTTCTCCAATAAAGGAGAAAAAAAGGGCTTCAAAGACAGGGGCTGCTAGAAAATATGAGTTTAGACCAGTACCTGAAAAAGGTCACTTTGGAAGCAAAGATACAGCCTATACAATCAAATATAAAGTATATATCTACATGTTCACACACATATAGATACACACAAGCACATACTAATATTAAAGTTCATATTAAAATTTTAACAATTGTCTTTGGTAAAGCTATCTGAGCTAGCTCTAGTACATATCCCCCCACATACTTTTTGGGGTGGATTGGGGCGGGTGGAGCACCTCTATTATGTAGGCTACTGCACCTTCTTCAGGGTTGCTCATCCAATTTTGGTGTTCACTGACATTCAACTCTCACCTGGGACTCCAAAAAGCTAAAACCATACAAGGGCCAGACCCTAGTAAATTCTCTCAGCATACAGGCTAAACCAGATTGAGGAAACCCTCAGTTTGTTGGGGGGATTATACCCCAAGCATATGAAGACTTCCCTCAGTAGAAAAGATGATGAAAATAATTTGTTCTGATAGAATGAAGCAGATGCTGTGTGGTGTTTAGAGCTTGATCAGACATCAAAGATGCCAAGGTAATCCACTGTACTCCGAACCATCACCAGTCATCTTGACATTTGTCTTGTCACTGGATTTTGATGATTCTGGAAGAAAGAGTAAATTTGAGGACTGAACAAATCTGCTTTACTTAAATCCAATACATGTGCAAGTCAAAACATCACCCTATAATGTCATTTGTCTTTTTCAAAAATGAAGGACAAACTAATAGCACTTAACTCCTGTGCACCTGTTTTCTCATGTTCAAAATGAAGAAGTTCAATCTGAAATCCTTTATAGCTTTTAATCTTATGAAATGATACACATCACAAAGAGATACATAAATGTGCAAATAGACAGATGCATAGACAAACCAACATAGAGGAAAATCCAAATATTTCAATAAATATCTCACAGAGACATGCATGCAAATGCCACTTTTCTATTTTTGTCAAAACGATTGAGTTAAGACAAGAGAGCAATTTCAAAACCTTTGAAGTGACTCGAGTGAATATTGTCAGTGGCTAATGGGATCAATTTCTCCCTAGAAAAGATAAAGATGAATGCTCTCTGGAGAAATTTATCCAGAAAACCTTTGAGAGATGGTGACCTGGCCACTTAATGAGAGGCACAGCTTGCTGTCCTTAACATCAGGTTTCTGAGATTAGCACCTTGGTGAGCTATTTCTCCTTGGGATGTTGTTAAGACCAAATTCTTGTAGTAACTAATCTGGAACTTGGTCCCCAAATTGTTCCTCTTTAACCATCTGCTATCTTAATTCCTTCCTGACCCAGGCCTTAAGATTGACACTGTTTCATACTGTGAAGAGATAAAGACCTAAGAATCCATAGCCTATCTGCCATGATTCAAGATAATAACCATAGTTTAGTAGATTGGGAGATAGAAACCCTCAGGGCAGACCTGCTACTTGAGATTAGATGACTAAAAACTGGAAGTGATTTAAGAACTTCTTTCAGGCAATTCTCTTATTTTATAAATGAGGAAAGCAAGATCCAGAGAGAAGAAAGGACTTTTTCAGTCACACCATTTAGAGAAAGAAGTTAAGTGGTTTAATGAATAGAGTGCTAAGCTTGTAGTAAGGAAAACCTGAAATCAAATCTGCCTTACTCACTTCCTACCTGGGCAACTTTGTCACTTAACCCTGTTCACCTCTATTTCCTCATCTGTTAAATGAGCCAGAGAAAGAAATGATAAACCAATACAATATCTTTATAAAGAAAAGCCCAAATGGAGTTACAAATGGTCAAGACACTACTGAAAATGATTAAATAACAGCAAACCATTAGTGAATACCAGAATTGGGTTCTGCATCTATGTCATTTGATTTCAGATTCAGGGATCTTTGCAGGGATATATGTTTTGTTTTGTTTTTTTTTTTTTTTTGTTGTTGTTTTTTTATCTGTGTCTCATCTTGAGCAATTGCTAAGAGGATAAGGCAGGGAGAAAGTTCTCATCTACACCATTAAAACATACATTAAAGTATTTCCTGTGCTAGTAAAGCATGAGAAATAAAGTATATAGTCAGCTATTGGGGAGTGGCTGAACATACTACAGCAAATGAATATAATAGAATAATTTTATTATGCTTCAAAAAAATAGAAATATATGGGAAGGCTCATGAGTCAATACAAAATAAAATAAGTATATCTGGGAAAATAACACATTAAATAACTCCAATAATGTAAAATGGAAAGGAAACCCAAATGAAATCTAAGTAAGAGGGAGAATGGTGCAACGGATAGGGCACTGGACTTGGGTTCAGAAAAAGATGACTTTAAATCCTACCTCATATACTTTCTAGCTGTGTCACCTTGGTAAGTCAGTTTGCTCTTCTGTTGAATGAGGAACTTAGAGATGTCTTCCAAATATGAATTTATGATCATGTGGATGCTATATATTTGGTCCTGTAGATTTAAAAAATGCTGTGGTTTATTCAATTGTTTTGGTCATCTAATTCCTTCTAACCCCTTCTTGATTTTTTTTTTTTTGGCAGAGATGCTGGAGTGGTTTGCAACTTTCTTCTCCAGCTCATTTAACAAATGAAGAAAGTAAGGCAAACAAGGTTAAGTGACTTGTCCAGGGTCACACAGCTATAAAATATCTGAGGTTATCATTGAATTCAAACCTCCTGACCCCACATCTGGTATCCTACCCATTGCATTCTTGCTGCCTTCCCAAATACCCTACCATCCCCCCAAATGTAATTCCCTGATTTTGTAGAGGTGGATAGCAGATAGCAGGGGGGAACACTGGAACTACCAACAAACTCAGCTGCTAGGTTGATTTCTTTTGCTGAACTGTAGGGGTTTTTTTTTTGTTTTGTTTTGTTTTTTGTTTTACCCCACTCTGTTTTAAAGGATAACTGAATGGGGGTGGTGGTGATAATGCATATATTTGAAAAAAATTTGTTGGAAAAAATACAAGATACCATATTGTTTTAAAGGGGAAAAAGAAATACAATCACATTATTTGAAGGTTTCTTCTAACTTTAAATAATAATCTTTTTAATAAGCCTCTCTGCTACTCTAACTTATCCTCTATCTCCCCCATCCAATATTTTCAGGAATAAAGTTCTATTACCAGATGCCCACATCTAAAGAAACTTCATAAAGCTGATTATCTGCCTGCCTGGACCTCTGCCCACTGAAGTGTGTTATCTTAGTTTCTCACACCATGAAGGACTCTCAGAGGACACCTAATATACTCTGCCTCAGGAATCACACTACAAGCTTCTATGATCAGTGGTCATACTTTGAATTCTTCCTGCTGAAAATGAACTCTTACCCAGGTCGTCCATGACCTTCCTCCCTTGCTCCATCTCTTACTGGAATTCTGTAAGGCAGTGCATACATCTTGGCTACCTTGTGGCTTGCTGCTGGGAACTTAATTAGGTTATAGGATTTATAGCTGGAAGGGATCTTAGGAATCAGCTAGTCTAACCAAGGCCCTTGGTGAAGATCATGCACAAAGTCAATGGAAAAACACCCTTTGATTGTTAGTTCCATTGCTAGATCTGCATTTCAAAGAAATCATGAAAAATGGAAAAGGATGCACTTATACAAAACTATTGATAACAGCTCTTTGTCTTGTCCTTTTCTTTCCTATATGATTTCTTTGGGATATAGACCCAGTACTACTGGGCTATAGGGTGTGCACAGATATTTGGGCATAGTTCAAAATTGTTCTCCAGAATAGTTGGATCATTTCACAACTGCACCAACAATGCATTAGTGTCCCAGATTTTCCACATGCCCTCCAACATTTATCATTGTCTTTTCCTGTCATCTTAGCTAATCTGAAAGATGTGAGATGCAAGAGTATTTTTTTTAATTTGCACTTCTCCAATCAATAATGTTTTTGAAGCATTTTTCCATATGACTAAAGATGCCTTTAATTTCATAATCTGAAAATTGGCTGTTCATATCATTGTCCATTTATCAGTTAGGGAATGACTTCTTTCTTTTAAATTTGACATAGTTCTTTATATATTTTAGAAATGAGCCTTTTATCAGAAACGCTGGCTATAAATTTTCCCCCAGATTTGTACTTCCCTTTAATCTTGTTTCTGTGGGTTTTGCTTGAGCAAGAACTTTTTTTAAATTTAATATAATTAAAGTTGTACATTTTGCATTTCATAATATTCTCCAGTTCTTTTTTGGTCATAAACTCCTTCCTTCTCCAAAGATACAATAGGAAAACTATGCCTTGCTCTCCTAATTTGCTTATATCACCCTTTACACTTATGCCCATTTTGACCTTTTTGGTAAGAGGCTGAGATATAGAACTATGCTGAGTTTCTGACATGTTATTTCAAAATCTTACCAGCAGTTTTTTGTAAAATAGTTCTTATCCCAGAAGATAGAATTGGGAGTTTATTAAATAATAGATTTCTATAGTCATTGATTATTGATTATTGCATGTGTATCTAACCTATTCCACTGATCTATCACTCTATTTGTTATCCAGTAAAAAAAAGATTTTGATGACTGGTACATTATAATAGAGTTTTAGGTTCAGAACTGCTAGACTACCATCCTTCATGCTTTTTTCATTAATTCCCTTGGTATTTCTGATCTTTTGTTTTTCTAGATGAATTTTATTATTTTTTCTAGCTGTTTAAAATATTTTGGGCAGTTTTATTGGTATGGTGGGAACAAGACCAATTTAGGTAGAATTATCATTTTTATTATATTATCTCAACCTACTCATGAGCAATTGATGTTTTTTTCCAATTGTTTAGATCTGATTTTATCTGAATGACAAGTCTTTTATAATTGTGTTCATATAGTTCCTGGGTTTGTCTTGTAAGGTAGATAACCAAAAAAAATATTTTATATCATCTACTGTTATTTTAAATGGGATTTCTCTTTCTATATGTTTTTACCAAGCTTTGTCAGTAATATGTAGAAATGTTAATTATCTGTGTGGGTTTATTTTATATCCTGCAACTTTCCTAAAACTGTTAGATATTTCAAGTAGATTTTTGGAAGATTTTCTAGGATTATTTAAGTATATCATCAAAGAAGACATCAATGGCTTAGGCATGCAACTAAACAAAGTAGAAAAAGATCAAATTGACCCCCTCTAATTAAATATCAAATTAGAAATTCTGAAATTCAAAGGAGAGATTAATAAAATTGAAACTAAGAAAACTACTGGACTAATAAAGCCAAAAGTTATTTTGGCTTTTTTTAATTTGATTTTATTTTTAAAAAACAGATAAACTTTTGGTTAATTTTATTAGAAAAAAGTAAGAAAAACCCAAATCACCAATATTAAAAATGAAAAGGATGAATTTCTTACAAATGACAAAGAATTTGAAGCAATAATTAAGAGCAATTAAGAACAAAAAAAATCATATGATAATCTCAACAGAGGCAGAAAAATATAGCACCTATTCCTTTTTATTTATTTATTTATTTATTTTGCTGAGGCAATTAGAGTTAAGTGACTTGCCCAGGGTCACACAGCTAGGAGGTGTTAAGTGTCTGAGACCAAATTTGAACTCAGGTCCTCCTGACTTCAGGGCTGGTGCTCTATCCACTACACCACCTAGCTGCTCCAACACCCATTCCTTTTAAAAACACTAGAGAGCATAGCAATAAAGGGAGCTTTCCTTAAAATAATCATTATCCATCTAAAACTAACAGAAAGCATTATTTGTAATGGAGAAAAACTGGGCACATTTCCAATAAGATCAGGGTTTTAACAAGGATGCCAATTATCACCACTATTATTCAACATTGTGCTAGAAATGTTGGCTTTAGCAATAAGAAAAGGAAATTAAAGGAATTAGAATAGGCAATGATGAAATAAAACTATCATTCTTTGCAAATGATATGATGATATATTTAGAAAATCCTAGAAAATTATCCAATCCAAGATCTGAACAATTGGGGAAATATCAATTGCTCATGGGTAGGCTGAGCTAATATAATAAAATTGTGAATTCTGCCTCAGTTGATTCAGTTGTTCAGCCATATCAATAGAACTACCAAAAATTATTTTATAGAACTAGAAACAATAATAAAAAAATTCATCTGGAAGAACCAAAAATGAGGAATATCAAGGGAATTAATGGGAAAAAGACAAAGGATCATGATTTAGCAATACCAAATCTAAAATTATATTATAAAGCAACAGTCAACAAAACCATTTGGTACTGGCTGAGAAATATAGTGGTAGATCAATGGAATAGATTAGATACACATAACAGACCTATAATAACTTAACATTTGATAAATCCCCAAACAGCATCTTCTGGAATAAGAACTCACTATTTGACAAAAATTGCTGGGGAAATCAGAAAATAACATGTCAGAAACTCGGCATAGACCTCAATCACACAACTTATACTAAAATAAGGTCAAAATGGATACATGATTTGGGCATAAAAGATGATACCATAAACAAATTATTTATCAGATCTTTGGACAATGGAGGAATTTATGACCAAAAAAGAATTAGAGAGCATTATGAAAAGCAAAATGGATAACTTTGATTACATTAATTTAAAAAGGTTTTGCACAAACAAAAACAAAATAAACAAGATTAAAAGGGAAGTAGAAAGCTGGGAAAAATTTTACAGCAATTTTTCTGATAAAGATCTAATTTCTAAAATATAAAAATAACTTTGTTAAATTTATAAGAATATAAGTCATTCTTCAACTGATAATTTGTCAAAGAATATGAATACACAATTTTCAAATGACAAATCCATCCATAGTTACATGAAAGATGCTCTAAATCAGTATTGATTAGAAAAATGCAAATAAAAACGACTGAGCTACCACCTCACTCTCTCAGATTGGCTAAAATGACAGGAAAAGATAACGATAAATGTCGGAAGGGTGTGGGGAAACTGGGATACTAATGTATTATTGGTAGAATTGTGAAATAACACAACCATTCTGGAGAACAATTTGAAATATATGTGTAAAAGGTATAAAACTGTATGCCCTTTGACCTAGAAGTGCCATTAATGTGTCTGTATTCTAAGGAAATCTTATGGGAGGGAAAAGGACCCATATGTACAAAAATTTCTTTTTATGGTAGCAAAGAATTGGGGAATGGCTGAACAAGTCGTGGTATATGAAGGTAATGGAATATTATTGTTCCATAAAAATTATAAACAAGCTGATTTAAAAAAAAAGCTTGGAAATATTTACATGAACTGATACTGAGCAAAACCAGCAGAATCAGGAATACACTGTACACAATAACAACAAAAATGTGCAATAATCCACCATGAAAGACTTGGTTCTTCTCAGAAGTTCAGTGATCCAAAAGCAATCCCAAATAGACTTTACACAGAAAATGCCATGTGCATCCAAAACTAAGGAGACTGAATGTAAATCAGCACATGTTCATTTCTTTTTTTTAATGTTTATTTTTAATCTTTCCCATGGTTTTTCTCTTTTGCTCTGATTTTTCTCTCCTAATATGATTCATAAAGTTATGTATAATCAAAATAAATAAATTTACTAGACAAAAAGAAAATTCCCTCAATACAAGAATTCTCTGCTTAGGAGAATTTGCTTGGGACTACTTAAAATTGGAGAATTTTAAGATTGTTTTTTGTCACCCAATCTTTTGTTAGTCTTCTGAAGCTTATAGATTCCCTTCTCAAAATAATGTGTTTAAATGCTTAAGTATATAGTATATATATATATATATATATATATGTGTGTGTGTATGTGTATATTTATGTATATGTGTATGTTTGTATGCAAAAGAAACTGATTATATTTGAATTATTTTTAAAAGAAAAAGAAAAAAAAAGAAGCCAGGAGATAGAGGTAAGGAGTGAGAGCATTTCAGGTATGGGCAGAAAGTAAAAGAGCACAGAGTCAGGAGATCATGTCTGGAATTACAAGAAAGCCAGTCATTGAATTAAAATATAGATGGAAGGATTAGAATATAAGAATGGAAAGTTGATATGACTAGTTGAAGTCAAGTAGACTTGAATTTTAACTTCTGAGAATGATTTTGTGAATATGTCATTTAAATGTCCCTGGACCTCAGAAAACTTCCTAAGACTCTGTGGTCTTATTGGGGTATGATCTGTCTTTTCAGAGTGAATTTTTCACATTGGGACTTTCTACCTTGAAGAAAGTATATGTTCTTGAGGTATTTACTTTTTAGTAAATAGTCTGATGAACTAGACACTGGGGAAAGAGAGTTTTAGTGAGAAATATTATTTTACTCATGGGATTTCTAGTCTAGGATCAAATGTACTATTGCTTGTAAAGAAATACTATAAATCTCAAAGTCATCTATTAGTGGTAGTAGTGGAGGGATGTGGCACTAAAAGAGATAACTAGAATATATATTGTTAAGTGATATGTGCAATAGAGAGGTGCAAAGTGCTATTTGAGATCTGAGGGAGGATACTATATGTTGATTCCCAAGTTGATTCCAAACTTCCTGAGGTGGGAGAGACTTAAATAGCTTTATATCATTTTCAGAGCCTGGAACAAAATAAGCTTTCCTGGAGTTCTGGACTTTTCAACCTAGAAGAAACACCAGAGGACAGGTAGACTCATTCCTTCCCAAATCATAAATCTCCTTTAAAACTTCCTTGATTACTCATAATAATGTATTGCTAAAATAAAGCCATTCAGCATTTTTTCTCTTTATTTAGATGTTTGTATCTCTCTTATCTCTCCCATGTTTCCAATGAATTCTTTTTTAATATTTTGTTGATATAATTTGTTTTTATATAACTTTCATTTCTTTTTTATTTGTTTGTTTTATTCCCCTCTTCTCCTCCAGGGTGGGTTTATATTGAAATCCCTCTGGATTTGACCACCATGCTTCAGCTGCCTTCTCTTTTAGATCATATTACTGGAAAGCATTTAACACAGTGTCTGGTACATAGTAAAAGCATTACTTAAACATTACTTATATTATTATTATTATTATCTCTTTTTCTCTGTACTGCCCTTATCCTCCTAATATTTCCCCTTAAAACAATCAGCTCTTTCTTTTTGCTTGCATTAGGACACCCAGAATTTTGCACAATGTCTGGCACAAACTAAATAAATAAAAAAATAAGAACTTGATGGCTTGATTTTATTTTTTTTTAATTATAGTTTATTTTTCAATTAATTTTTAAAGAATGAATAATATGTGTTCAAAAAACAAGTGTTTATTTTCCTCTTTCTCTCACTCATGAATTTGAGTAAAGAGGAGAAGTAAAATAAAAACACACATTTTCTGTGTCTGAAAAACTTTCATTTTGCGTGTTGACTCTATAAAATGCATTCTCTTTTTGCCTGCCAATAAAGTGAACACATACTTTTTTTTTTGAAAATTAGGAAAGGGGCAACTAGGTGTTCCAGTGAATAGAGCACCAGCCCTGAAGTCAGGAGGACCTGCGTTCAAATTTGATCTTAGACACTTAATGAGTCCTTGTTGTGTGACTCTGGGGAAATTCATTAACCCCAATTTCCCAAAAAAAAAAAAAAAAAAAAAAAGGAAAATTGGGGAAAAAAGGGTGCAAGGGTGGGGGTAGAAGATAGTTTAGCAAAGACAACCAACACACTGAATGAGTCTAATAATATATGTAATATTCCCATATCCACAGTTCCCTACCACTTTAAAGAAAAAGGAGAAGTAACAACAATAATAATAACAATAATAAAAGCTAGTATTAATATAATGTTTACCATGTGCCAAGCACTGTGAGAATCATTTGATCTTTACAACTACATGAGGTAGATTCTATTACTATTCTCATTTTACAGTTGAGGAAACTGAGGTAAATTAAGATTATTTAAATCTTAAAATCACATGATTATTAAGTATCTGAGGTTGTTGTTAAACTGAGATTTTCCTGATTTGAAGCCTGGTGCTTTCTTTACTATGCTGCAGAGCTACTTCACCTAATCTCTAAGATATATATCCTTTCTCTTTTCTTTGTGGTCCAGCATGATCATTATAATTATACTGTATTCAATTTCATTTTTTGTTCTTTAGTGTTTACTTTGTTATAGTCATTTTGTATATTGGCTTCCTGGTTGCTATTTATTTTGCTTCCCAAAAGTGCATGTCTTTTCATATTTCTCTGTATTACTTTTATTTATCACTTCTTGTGGTACAACAATATTCCATTGCATTCATGTATCACACTGTGTTTATTTTTTCTCCACCTGAAGGATCTTTCTTTTTTAAATAAATTGTTCATTGATGGCTTTTTTCCATCTTTTACATAGTCATCACTCCCCAGTGAGCCATGACCTGACACCATATAGCAATGAATAGTTAAGCAAGACGTATCAATATATGGGCCATTTCTGACAACCTATGTCTCATTCTATACCTATAGTTCACCTTCTAGGCTAAGAAGATAAATATTAATTAGAGTTCAGATATATTTTTTGATTCAGATATATTTTGTAAATATATATATATATATATATATATTCACACATATTAATGTAAAACCTGCACTGAGCTTTCATTGCTATGTGTCTGTATGCCTGCACAAGCAAATCTTTTACTTATAGGAGACAAATGCCACAATCTTGTACCAAATTGATAACTTCCATTACTGCAATCCTTTTGATGGGCTGGATGTCTATTGTTTATGAATTGGATGAGTAAAAGACTCATGCCTTGAATGTAGGACATTGAGGAATATTTGGAGGGTTTTGGCTGTTTTTATAATTTTTTGCTTTGGTTTATTTTTCTTTGGTTTTTGTTTTAGTTCACAGAAATTCATAAAGAATCATATACTTAGTCATGCAGACTGGGATCTATATTGGTGGGAAGAGGATTACCCAAATGATAAGGACCCTGAAGCAATTATACAAGAGCATGATACCACCCCTCAAAAAAAAAGAGATAAAATTTCAAAGGCACCAAAAAACTAACAAACTAAAAATCCATACACATAAAACATATACACAACCGACCCAACAGGGAGATGAATTATTTACATAGCTTGATCTAGCCTGTACTTACACTTGTTAGAAGAGAGGGCACTTTATTTAAGAAAACTCTACTTGTCTAATCATAAAAATATTAGCTAGTTAAAGTGTCTTTCCCGAAGGGGGGAATATTCCTCAGAGAAATACCCAGCACTTGTAAAGAATACAAATGACTCTTGTCTAGTGTTAATTAGGACTCCAGCAAAGAGCCTACCCAGTGAGACAGGAAGACCGATGGGCATCTTGGTCCATTATAGTAGACCTCATAACACTCTTACCAAGAAAATGAGCTTGGAGTAACCCACAGAGGGATTATTTGAACAACCTCTTCTGATTGTTAGCATCTTCTCTCATTACAGCTGCTTGGAAATACTGAGGGTCAGTACCATTCTAACTCAGCACAATGGGTATCTCTATTATATCTGACAGCAGGACCCACTCTCAGGTTGCTAGCCACCTGGATTCCTCCAAAAGTCAAATGCTTTTTATCTCACAATTCAAACTCTTTTTCAGATATCAGTCTTTCCAGAATCTTTTCTGAATTGGGGCAAAAATTACCTACCTCTAAAGAGTCTAGTTCCAGCCACTAAAATGGAGGCATTAAATACATTATTATAAATTAAAAGAAAAATTGAGTATCTAGTTTGATGGATTCATGAAGTTTTTCAGCCAAAATAATTTGAGGTTCAAAAATCATAATAGTCTAAAATATTTTGTCTAAAGGTCTTCAGATATAAAATAAACTAAAATATTATCCAAATTCTTTCTCAGTCAATGTCTAATTTGATAGATATAGATGGATTTCTACATTAGGAGTCAAAAAGTCTAGACATTGTATGACTTTGAAATGACCATTCCCTCTTCCTAGGTCTCAGTTTCTTTATCCATTAAGGGATAGGGTCATTTGAATATGAAGGTGATATAAAAGCAGAAGATGTCAGCATCTTTTTAAAGCAAACAATATATGATTCAAAGAAGCACTGATACAGGCATTAAAAGTAAAAGGGAAAATCAACAGTATCTATAAAGGGTTTCAAGAGGAAGTAGGACTAGAATTGAGCCTTAAAGGTTGTTTAAGATTTAGAGAAGGGGAGGAATAGAAGGGAAGGTATTGCAGACAGTTGAAAAGATAATAACTGAAGACACTATGGTGGTTGCTTGACTCTGAGGTTTGAGGAAGAGAATAAAAGAATCAGGCTAAGAGAATTATCCAGAAGACATAAAGGAAACAATATGTTAAAGCCAAATTATATAGGGATTTGAATGCCAGGTGAAGAATTCCGAGTCAATATGATGGGTAGTAGGGAGAAATTGTATTGTACTATAAACTCTATAAAGAATAAATAAATACTTGTTGATTGTTGTTGCATTTTAGAAATAATCTATATTGATTGTCATCTATTTCTCTAAATAGGTGGATATCAAGTATCAACTTGAAGACCTTCAGTAATAATGAGTTTATTATTTATTGAAGCAGCCCATCTGACTTTTCATAGATTTAATTGTTAGTTTTCCCTTACATCAAGCTGAAATCTGCCTTTCAGCAGCTTCAACCCTTTGCTCCTAATTCTGCCTTTGAAGGCCAAAAAGAACAACTTAGCTCCCTCTGCACCATGACAATCCTTCAAATAACTTAAGGCAGCAGTATTTTTTCCCCAAAGTCCTCTATTCTTCAGTTTAAATATCCCCTTTTCTTTCAATGCATTCTGCTTTTATAATTACCAGTTCTGTCACCAATCTAGTCATTCTCTTTTAGAAGAAAC
Source organism: Myrmecobius fasciatus (assembly GCA_023553655.1). Taxonomy (NCBI): domain Eukaryota; kingdom Metazoa; phylum Chordata; class Mammalia; order Dasyuromorphia; family Myrmecobiidae; genus Myrmecobius; species Myrmecobius fasciatus. The sequence goes on along the minus strand of JAJPUD010018650.1, from coordinate 9,842 downwards.
ATTATTTTCCCTAAAAGCACAGAATCTTCTTGTTGGAAGGAACCTTGGATGGAGGCCCTTTAGTCTAGGATGTATGCCTGCCCAGGCATCCTCTTTTAAAACTTTCATTTATACAAATTCTGTTTGGACTTTATTGACCCTCATCATCTGACTCTAGTCTCTCAGTCTAGGCTCTTTGCACATATTATTAATTTTGCTCATTTGTTCTATATGCTTGCCTAGCTATCCTACTTACTATTTTCCATACATGGTTTTCCATATTTACCTCAATGATTTTGCACATATTGTCAGCCATATTTGGGAGACTCACCTTCCTCAACTCAGCCTCTTGGAAGGCTTATTGTCAATGTTTTGTCAAAGTCTGAGCTCTTTCTTTCAAATTTTTTTTTAGTTTTCTCCACTTGTTAGTATACCCTCTCCTAATAACTATGTGTGAGTCCTGTATGTATTTTTTATTTCCTTAAAAGTGTGGCTGTTTAGTTCTTTTAGTTATTTCCAAATCTTTGTGATCCCTTTTTGGGATTTACTTGGCAAGATACTGGAATTATTTGTCATTTACTTCTTTGGTTCATTTTACAGATGAAACTGAGGAAACAAGAAATAAGTGATGTATTCAGGGTTAAACAACTAGTAAATGTCTGGGGCTAGATTTGAATTCAGGAAGATGCTTCCTGACTTCAGGCTTAGAACTCTCTCCACTAAACCACGTAATTGCCTAAATTTGCTTAGTAGAATTGGAGTTCCTTGAGCTTGTCATCCATCTCAGTTTAGTGTTTGTATCCCTAGTTTTTGATAGGGACCATGGCAGGTGCATAGAGAGTAATTTACATAGAAAATCTGGCTTCAAAATGTTGGCCATGTAATACTAGGCACATCACACAACTCAGTTCTCTAAACAACTAAGACTCTCACTTGAAGATATTGGGCTGACCTGAATCTTTAAAGAGAGTTTTCTCAACTAAAAGGTTCTTATAATAAGGAAATCATAGGCCATGTCACTGTCCTCAATGCCTGGCACATAGATGCCTTCTGGATTGCTTTATGAATAAGAAAGGGTCATCAGTACCCCAATTTGAAGAGCTTCAATGAAGAAAATTTTGCTACCTTATTACTGAACATCTTGGAAAGTTGATATACTAGTTCCCATCCAGGAAGGCCCCAAGGAGGAAATGCTGGAGGGGAGGATTGGGGTAGAGTATGGGGAAAGGAAGAAAGCCAAATAGAATTGAAATGTAATCTTTGTCCTAGAAACTCTTGGGATGGAACCAGTCTGAGCTCCCAAAAGCCACCTGAGAAGGACAGTGACTAACAGGGGCCTCATGAAGGTGATGGAGTGAGGCTAGAATATTTTTCTGTGTTCAAGGAAAGACTCCAACTTCAGTACAGAAGGACATTTTTCAGCCCCTCAGACTAGTCAACAATAGTCATGACTAGACAAGGCTGCCCCAGAATAGTGAGCAAGCCACCAGTACCAGAGAACACAGTGCTCAAAACCAGGGATAAAGTTCCTGGCCCTCAGCTCAAAAAGCGTGGGACTCTGTCCTTGCACCCCAGAAACTTTAAAAGACTCCAAATAAACACCCCCAAAAAGCCAGCAAAAAAAGAACCTTGACTATAGATAACTACTATAATGACAGAGAAGATCAAAACACCAAATCAGAAGAGGACAAAATGCCTACATATGAAACCTCAAAGGTGATATGAATTGGTCTCACGTCCCAAAAGCTTTCTTGGAAGAGCTCAAAAAGAATTTTTAAAGTCAAATAAGAGAGGTAGAAAAATTTGGAAAAGAAATGAGATGTATGCAAAAAGAATAAACAACTTGAAAAAGTAAGGGCAAAAATTGACTGAAGAAAATAATTGCATAAAAAGTAAAACTGGCCAACTGGTAAAAAATCCATTGAAGGATATAACTCATTTAAAAGTACAATTAGCCAAATGGAAAAAGAAGGTATAAAAACTGAGTATAGAAAATCACTACTTAAAAATTAGAGATGTACTGGCCTCAGATACTTAACACTTTCTAATTGTGTGACCCTGGGCAAGTCACTTAACCCCAATTGCCTCAGCCCTCCCAAAAAAAAATTAGAATTGGAAAAATGGTAGCTGATGACTCTATAGGAAATCAAAAATCAGTCAAACAAAATCAAAAGACTTTTTTAAATAGAAGGAAATGTAAAATAGTTCATTGGAAAAACAACTGAGTTGGAAAATAGTTTCAATGGAGATAATTTTAAAAGATTTATTAGACTATCTGAAATTTGTGATAAAAAATGAATATGGAAGCATCTTTCAAGGACTTATCAAGTAAAACTGTCCTGATATGCTAGAAACAAAGGATAAAATAATCATTGAAAAAATCTATCATTCAACTCTTGAAAGAGATCCCAACAGGAAACTGCAAAGAACTATTGTGGTCAAAGTCCAAAATTATCAGATCAAAAAGAAAATATTGATGGCAGCCAGAAAGAAACGGTTCAAACATTCAAAACTCCTACTTAGGATTATGTAAGACTTAGCAGCTTCTGCATTAAAGGATCAGAAGGCCTGGAATTTCCTATGTGGAAGGCAAAGGAACTTGATTTACAACGAAAAGTCAACTGGCCAGCAAAATTGAATGTAATATTTCAGAGTCAAATATGGATATTCAATTAAATTGGGAATTTTCAATCATTTTTGATGAAAAGACCAGAACTGAAGATTTTATCTTCAAATACAAGACTCAAGGCAATCATAAAAAAGAAAACAGGAAAGTTTTAAAAAATGTTATTCATAACTTAAACTCTGCATTTCTATGCAGGAAGATGATGCTTGTAACTCTTGGGAACAGTATCTTTATTAGGAGCAGTTAGAAGAGGTACACATAGACAGAGAATGAGTGCATAAGTTAACTTTGATGTTGATATAAAAAAGAAATTAAAGGGTGGAAAAAGGAGTTTACTGGAAGAAGAGAAAGGGGAAGTAAAATGGAGTAAATGATATCACATGAAGAGTCACAAAAGATCTAATATAATAGAAGGAAGAAAAGTAGTGGAATGGGCATTGAATTTTACTCTCATTGGATGTGGCTCAAATTCAACAAATTCAGTTGAATATAAAAGTTCATCATAACTTACAGGGAAGTAGGAAGGAAAAGGAGAAACGAAAGGGAAGGGCTGATAAAAGTGAAGATAGATTGAGGGAGATGATGGCAAGAATCAAAACTCCAGTGAGGAGGAAGGTGGTGAAAGTAGATGAAAATGTATAAACAGTAGAGAACATATGATGGAGGGAAATACACAGATGGGAATCATAACTATGAATGTGAATGGAATGAACTCTCCATAAACTGGAAGTGGATAGCACAGTAATAAAAACACCCAGAATCCTATAATGTACTATTACAACAAACACATTTAAAACAGAGAGATAGGGGCAGCTAGGTGGCACAGTGGTTAGAGCACCAGCCCTGAAGTCAGGAGGACCTGAGTTCAAATCTAGTCTCAGATACTTCCTAGCTGTGTGACCCTGGGCAAGTCACTTAACCCCAATTGCCTCAGCAAAAATAAAAAAAATAAAAAATAAAAAACCAGAGATATATTCAGACTGAAGATAAAAGGCTAGAGCATATTATGTTTAGTTAAGGCAAAAAAAAAGGCTGAGGCAGGAATTCTGATAGGCAAAGGAAAATTAAAAATAGATGAAATTAAGGAGATAGGAAACTACACCTTGTACATCTTGTTAAAAGTTATTGTATACAATGAAGTAATGAAATAAAT
>JAJPUD010018649.1:0-28270 GCA_023553655.1 Myrmecobius fasciatus | reverse complement strand
CCCCCCAGTCCCCACCCCTCCACTACATGGCAGGATATCCACTACATGTTATGTTAAAATACTTGACAAATTAAATATATGTATACATATTTCCACACATCATTTTTGTGCAAGAAAAATCGTATCTACAAGAAAGAAGAATCAGAAAAAGGAAACCCAATGCAAGCAAACATCAATAGAGAGTGTGAAAATGTTATGTTGTGGTCCACATTTCACATCCCTCTCTCTGGGTGTATATGGCTTTCTATATTGAACAATTGGAACTGGTTTGAAACATTTCATTGTTGAAGAGAGCCATGTCCATCAAAATTGATCATCATATAGTCTTGTTGTTGCCGTGAATCTACTGGTTCTGCTCATTTCAGTCAGCATCAGTTCATGCCAAGTCTCTCCAGGCCTCTCTGAAATCGTCCTGCTGGTCGTTTCTTACAGAACAATAATATTCCATAACATTCATATACCATAATTTATTCAGCCACTCTCCAATTGATGGGCATCCTTTCAGTTTCCAGTTTCTAGCCACTACAAAAAAGGGCTGCCACAAACATTCTTGCACATGTGGGTCCCTTTTCCTCCTTTAAGATCTCTTTGGGATATAAGCCCAGTAGAAACACTGCTGGGTCAAAGGGTATGCACAGTTTGATAACTTTTTGAGCATAGCTCCAAATTGCTCTCCAGAATGGCTGGATCCGTTCACAGGTCCACCAACAATGCATCAGTGTCCCAGCCTTCCCACATCCCCTCCAACATTCGTAGTTATCTTTTCCTGTCATTTTAGCCAATCTGACAGGTGTGTAGTGGTACCTCAGGGTTGTCTTAATTTGCATTTCTCTGATCAATAGTGATTTGGAGCAACTTTTCATATGTCTAGAAAAGCTTTTAATTTCATCATCTAAAAATTGTCTGTTCATATCCTTTGACCATTTATCAATTGGAGAATGACTTGAATTCTTATAAATATGAGACAGTTCTCTATATACTTTAAAAATGAGGGCTTTATCAGAACCCTTAAATATAGATGATTTCCCAGTTTGATGCTTCCCTCCTAACCTTGTCTGCATTAGTTTTGTTTGTACAGAAACTTTTTTTAAATTTATTTTTATTTTTTAATTTTTTTATTAATACTTTTTATTTGCAAAACATATGTATGGGTAATTCCTAAATATTAACCCTTACAAAGCTTTCTGTTACAAATTTTTCCCTCCTACTCCCACCCCTCCCCTAGATAGCAGGATATCCACTACATGATAATTATGTTAGAATACTTAAATCGAATATATGTATAGTTATTGCCACACATCATTTTTTTGTTCAGGAGAAATCGTATCTATAAGAGAGAATAATCTGATAAAGGAAATACAATGCAAGCAAACATCAATAGAGAACATGAAAATGTTATGTTGTGGTCCACATTTCACATCCCTCTCTCTGGGTGTATATGGCTTTCTTCACTGAACAATTGTAATTGGTTTGAAGCATTTCATTGTTGAAGAGAGTCATGTCCATTAGAACTGATCTTCATATAGTACTGTTGTTGCCGTGTACAACGATCTCCTGGTTCTGCTCATCTCACTCAGCATCAGTTCATGCAAGTCTCTCCAGGCCTCTCTGAAATCGTCCTGCTGGTCATTTGTTACAGAGCAATAATATTCCATAACATTCATATACCATAATTTATTCAGCCACTCTCCAATTGATGGGCATCTACTCAATTTCCAGTTTCTAGCCACCACAAAAAGAGCTGCCACAAACATTCTTGCACATGTGGGGCCCTTTCCTTCTTTTATGATTTCTTTGGGATATAAGCCCAGTAGAAACACTGCTGGGTCAAAGGGTATGCACAGTTTGATAACTTTTTGAGCATAGCTCCAAATTGCTCTCCAGAATGGTTGGATCCGTTCACAGCTCCACCAACAATGCATCAATGTCCCAGTCTTCCCACATCCCCTCCAACATTCATCATTATCTTTTCCTGTCATTTTAGCCAATCTGACAGGTGTGTAGTGGTACCTCAGAGTTGCCTTAATTTGCATTTCTCTGATCAATAGTGATTTGGAGCATCTTTTCATATGATTATAAATAGTTTTAATTTCATCATCTGAAAATTGTCTGTTCATATCCTTTGACCATTTATCAATTGGAGAATGGCTTGAATTTTTATAAATGTGAGACAATTCTCTATATATCTTAGAGATGAGACCTTTATCAGAACCCTTAAATGTAAAGATGATTTCCCAATTTGATGCTTCCCTCCTAATCTTGTCTGCATTAGTTTTGTTAGTACAGAAACTTTTTAACTTAATATAATCAAAATTATCTATCTGGTGTTCAATTAAGAGTTCCAGATCTTCCCTGGACATAAATTTATTCCATCTCTACAGGTCTGAGAGGTAAACTATCCTATATCTACTAGACTTCGGAAGGAGAGCTGCTATTTTCCATGTGCAATACTGGTCCCAGATCTCAGATCTCGCTGGGAAGCCTCCAAATGTAATGCTCAGGGAGAAACTGAGGCAATATCACACAGTGGAAATTAGGTAATGCTTTATTGATGTTAATTGAGAGTTCAGAATCCATAGTTATGGATCAGGACTGGTGGGACTCATGTCTCAAAGCACGCAGTCCAGGCCAGAGACTAACACAGCCACAGCCATGTTAGCCAACTGAATACAAAGTATTCAGTGTTGTCATCAAAGAACTTTAAACACTATATAGGGTTCTTATAGCTCAGGGAGACAAAGACACTCATGGGAACAGCTGAGCACATCTGGTGTCCAAGGAAACCATAAATTCAGTTCTGACAGGTAGGAGTAAGGAGCCTTGCCAAAGCAGGCTGCTTGTCTGGGTCACATAGATAGATAAGGGGGAGGTCAAGGCTGGCCATCTGGAGGTTTCATGATTACTTTGGAATGTGAGTCCAATTATTTCTGAAGGTCAGGAAGTGGGGATTTCTATTCTGGGACAGAGCAGTTAAGGGAGAATGAAACAGCAACTGAGGGAGACTGTAACTGCAACCTCAGAGGGAAACTGAGATAGTAACTGAAGGAGACTGAGACAGTAACTGAGGGAAACTGAGACAGGCACAACATAATATCTGAGTTAACAGAGTTGGGAAGAGGTTTATAAGCTGAGCCACAAGGCAGGAATAACTAGCAAGACAACAATTAACAAGAAAGAAAAGATCAGGAAAGGGTTTTATTGAGAAAGGGGGAGAATATATAATACATAATGTATGCAATATATAATACATGTATGTATACATATATGTATATATAATAGGCAGTAGGAAGCAGTAAAGAGGAAAGATTTAAGATTACTGAAAGAATAGGGATGATGGGGAGGCACGTTTCTGGAGGAGGTAGAATGGAAAAGGATGACTTGTGCAGGTAGAAAAGTTTGTGTTGGCTAGGAGAGGGATTACATCTTTAGGTCAGTCAGGGATATATAAATAGGAGATATATAAATAGGAGTTCCACCAGGAGATAATAAAAGGCATCAGTGATGAGATAGTCAGTTTTTTTCAGTGAAATATGAAGCAAGGTTCTCAGCTGAGAGTGGGGTTAAGGGAAGTTTATGGGAGTTTTGAGAAGAGATTAAAAGGTTTGGTAAGTGCAATAATGAATTAATCTTTGATGTGTATAGAAGGTTTGCCTAGCAGCAGTGAAGGTCCAGTTGAGATTATGTAACAAATTTGTAGTGAAAGTACTCAGAATTTTGATTTTTCTTCACATCCAATGGGATTGATGTAAGGCTGAGGTTTGTTAGGGCATGAATGATAACATGATATAGGGGCACGATACTCAAAATATATGAACTCATTTACCAAGCACAAAATAGCGAAAGGAGTGCTTAGTTTAGGGTTGACAGCCCGAGAGAGATCTCTGAGTGGCTACAGAACTGTAAATCACAGTGTGAATAAAAAGGTTTTGGTATGAGAAGGCAGAGGGAGATGTGGAAACAATTATTTGGCCTAGAACATTTGGTAGGCTAATGGCTCACTAAACAGAAAGACGGCAATGGCAAGGAAAGGGAACAATGGGGGGACTCTATCATCTGTGCATTGAGTGGGACAAACAATACCAGTGGGATATTTGGAGCCTCTGAAGTCTCCAAGGAATTAGTTTACAGGAGGGAAAAAATACCATCCTCTTCAGTCCCTATCGCTACTACTGAAAAGCTGAAGTAAAATTAAATAAAATCTTACTTTGTGTGTGCTAGACTGAGTGCCAGTCCATTCCAACCATGTTGGCGTTCCTAACCCAAAAGAAAACCTAAAATGCTTCATCAGGCTTTTCAGATGGATAGGACCACTAGCATAATGTAGTGGATGTAGCCAATCATTTTTACATTTGGACTGTGCTAGTGCTCACCAATATTCATAATTAACCTGATTGGAATAATTCTGTATCTAACCTCATATGTCTATTGCTGTTTCTCACTAGGCACCCCTTTGCTTCTAAGGATGAGAGATCATTTTACTTCCCATTAGAAAGTGTGGATTGTTGCACTTAACTTCAAGGTGTTAGTTTTCTCAGTTCCTGCCCTGCAATACAATAGTATTATGCCCTTCAGAACTGTGTAGCCCAAGATGAGTAAATGGATTAGCCCATTATCAAATGTGAGATTCTCATTTTGTCCTCATTGCTATTGACACTATCTTGTGGTATGGCACTGGCATGCCTCCTTGGCATACCACAACTGCCATTACACTGACCTGAATAAACATATACTTCTTTGTCTCTGCTCTGCTTTCATTTCCTCAGATTAAGAAATCCACTTCATCTTGCTTTGGCAGGAATGGGCCAAATCTTTTATCACTTGGTATATTCATGTAGTTTATTACCCTGTAGTGGCTGGCCTCATGGTATATTTGAATGGGTTTCTGAAATATCTTCTGATAAATGAACTCATTTCCTTTCTTAGGTGATCTGTCCTTAATCATTGCCAAGTTACTAAAGGAAATTGCTCTCCAATAAAGGTAATGGGAGGAGATAAAAGTGTTTTATTGCACACTGAAATCCCCAACTTACCTAAGCAAAATGTTTTTTGCCCCATGTCTGGATGCATTGAGAGTTTAGGCCCAATGTTGAAAGCTTTAGATGTGGGTTGTTTGCAAGTTATTTCCTTTAACCTCACATTTGCTCTACCTCTAAAGGTTTTTATGTAAACTGTCCTTGTGTGTCTCCTGATTGTGGGGAAGGGGGAGGGCTGGAAAGACCCCAATCTCAAAGACCCTACTGTGGAGATGGGAGGGGCTCCACCCATCTATTCATAAGCAAACTTGCAGATCAATCAGAAATCTTGGCCTAGGGTGTAATCACCGCCCTTTAGAGATACTAGCCCTTAATCCCCAAGCCTGAGGCCTTAGAAGGCCAAAGAAAAGGAGTCTGCACTCCAATCTTAGATGATTTCCCACTGGGGGAAAGGCCCTATGAACTCCTGCTCACTAATAACCCACCTTTACCTCTGCTTTCAGAACTGTCCTAAGAAAGCTGCTTCTCTGAGGCTATAATAACCCATTTTGCCATAAACCTCACGCCTCGTTTCTTGGGGTTCGTGGCACTAAGCCCACAAATGGCCAAAAGGGGGGTCCCTCTCCCTTTTTCTCTCATCAGTTTGGGCATCTCAAGGAAAGCCAAGGAGGGTTTGACAGTGAAGAGATAGTGGATCTTGACTATACAGGAAAAGTTCAAGTAATGGTGCAAAAGTGGGAGATAATGGAGATGTTATCCAGCTGTCATCCATCCATGAGTAAAAATTAAAGGATGGTTGCTGAACCAAAAAGGACACTGTAAGTTTTTCATGAGAACCTGAACTAAGCCTCACATAATAGATCAAAGTGACAAGCCTGACTATAGAGTGACTTTGCCTATTTCTGTTTTTCTGCTTACTTGGGCATCACACCTGTGAGGTGCTTCTACAGATAAGATCAGTTAGTGTTCTCCCAAAATACTGACCCTGGAAGAACCTCTTAAGCCCATTCCCATCATGGTATGCATTGTTACTCCCATCATTGTATAGATCCCAAAGTCATTCCCATCACTATACTCGTCCAGTTATTGATTTACGCGGTGAGAAATAGATTTTTTTTGTATAACAGCTACCTGATGACCTAACTGCATTGTTTTTCCTTCTCTATCACTTGCTTGCTTTGCTAATTAGAATCCTATATAAACACTGCCTCAGCCACTCCATACTGAATGCTTTGGACCATAGTCCCATTGATTAGCTAGCTTATTAAACTAATTAAACAATTAAAATCAATATCTGTCTTGCCTCAGTTTCTCTGGCATTACATGTCTAGGAAGATCTTCACAAGTTCTGGAGATTACCTTCTACGCCAAAAAGTGTGGTCCCACTCTGTGAGAAGTGACAGCAAATGTTCCAGACAATATGGAATGTAGAGTAGAAAGGGATGAGAATAAATAACGTCTCAGGCTGAAAGACAAATTGTAAGATTTTGTTTCCAGATAACATTTTTCAGATACCTTAAAGATACCTTTTTGGTTTTGGCAGTCAAGGCTTCTGTTTCTGGCTGCTTGGTGTTTTCAATTGATGTTTAGATTCACTGTGATCTACTGATTCACATAACACAATTGCTGTTCTGGCTTGAGGGGAGGAAGGGTGCTGTTATTTTTTTAATCTTCCCTTTAAATATTTTTCATTCATAATTCGTTATTACCACCAGGATTTACTATTGTATTCCACTCATTATTCCAAGAGAGATATCTCTTTTTAAAATAAAGTTCAACAAATCAACATTCTAAAATTATTCTAACATATTCAGTGTTCCACACCTATGGTCTTTTACTTCTGCAAAGCAGCAGTGGGGAAGCATTTCCTCATATCTCATCTTTGTGCTATTATGCATTAAGTTTCTGCTTTTTTTTTTCTTCCCCTTGTGTTATGGGTGTTGTATATATTGTTTTCCTGATTTTGCTTATTCAATTTGCATTAGTTTATATAGGTCTATCCATACTTAAGAGTCCACATATTTTCTTAAAGTGCAGCAATATTCCATTACATTCATTTCCCACAATTTGTTTTGGCATCTATTTTATAGATTCCAATTCTTTGCTACAACGAAATACCATTATACTTTGGTGTATGTGGGGCCATTCCTTTGATTACTGATCTCCTAAGGGTATTTAGCTGGCAGGGAAATTTCTGGGTCAAAGGGCATGGGCAATTTAGTCTTTCTTTTTGCAACTACTTTCTTGGAAAAAGTCAGTTTCTCCAACAATGCATAGGTACACCCATCTTTCCACAACTCCTCCAATAGTGTCAGCTTGAGTTTGAGTGAAACATTAAGATTTTTTGTTTGTTTTTTTAAAGGCAATTGGAGATTAAGTGACTTGCCAGATTTGAATTCAGGTTCTACAGACTCCAAAGTGGGTATTCTATCTACTGGGTCAAGTAGCTGCCCCATCAGGACTGTTTTGATTTGCATTTCCTTTTTTATAAAGCTTTTTATTTACAAAACATATGAGTGACCTTTCAACATTGACCTTTGCAAAAACTTTTTTTTTCCCAAGCTTTTCCCCTCCTTCCCCCCACCCCTAGATGACAGGTAATCTAATACATGCTAAATAGGATAAATTATATGACAAATACATGTATGCATATCTATACAGTTATCTTACTGCACAAGAAACATCAGATCTAGAAAGAGAAGAAGGAAAAAACAACCTAAGAAGGAAAACAAAATGCATGAAAATATTCACAGAAAGCGTTAAAATGCTGTGTGGTGGTTCACTCTCAGTTCCCACAGGCCTCTCTCTGGATGTATATGACTATCTTCATCGCTGAACAATAGGAATTGGTTTGAATCACATCATTGTTGAAGAGAACCATGTCCATCAAAATTGATCATCGTATAGTCTTGTTGCTGTGTATAATGTTCTCCTGGTTCTGCTGATTTCACTCAGCATCAGTTCATGCAAGTCTCTCCAGGCCTCTCTGAAATCCTCCTGTTGGTCGTTTCTTACAGAACAATAATATTCCATAACATTCATATACCATAATTCAGCCATTCTCCAATTGAAGGGCATCTTTTCAATTTCCAGTTTCTTGCCACTACAAAAAGGGCTGCCACAAACATTCTTGCACATGTGGGGCCCTTTCCCTCCTTTAAGATCTCTTTGGGATATAAGCCCAATAGAAACACTGCTGGGTCAAACGGTATGCACATTTTGATAATTTTTGAGCATAGTTCCAAATTGCTCTCCAGAATGGTTGGATCCGTTCACAGTTCCACCAACAATGTATCAGTGTCCCAGTTTTCCCACATCCCCTCCAACAGTTATCATTATCATTTCCTGTCATTTTAGCCAATTGATTTGCATTTCCATGACAAGTTAAGAGCAGAGGTTCTTAACTTTTTTGTGCCATAGACACCTTCTGGCAGGCTGATGAAGCCTATGCCCATCCCCCCCTTTTGGAGTCTTAGTGTATTTTCTTGTCTGCTAAAGATAGTGTCTTTTCAAACTTAGAGCTTCCTTGTCTGTACAAGATTTTTGCAAATAGTACTTATATACATAAGAAAAGTGTATTTCCCCCCCATTTTCTCTTTAGACATAAGAATTCCTATGTATTCAACAAATGTGTTTAATTTGTTATGTCTTTATAAATGTGGACATTCCATATTATTAAATAATGCACATATAAAAACTGATTTCTACCCAAATTTTTGTCTTTTTAGCTTGTTTGAAGTATAAAAACATTGTTCCATTAAAAAAAAAACCTTACTATTCTTTTTGTCACAATCTAATATTCTTTTTCTTAACTTTTCCATTTTGGATTACTTAAGAAAAAGAATATTAGTTGTTACTCTTTTTTTTTTTTAGAGTGATGATGAATTTCATGATGAATTTTAATCAAGCATATTATATAGTCTCAGTCTTCATATATATTTTTAGATGTGTTTCCCATAGGCAACTTTTCATTGAATCCATGCTATTTGGTGTTATATTTTGTCAGATTTTGTAATTCTCAGGGAGAAACTGAGGCAGTATCACACATTAGAAATTAGGCAATACTTTATTGATGTTAATTGAGAGTTCAGAATCCATAGCCATGGATCGGGACTGCTGGGACTCATGTCTCAAAGCATGCCGTCCATTGAGAGTTTAGACTGACAGACATGTCAGCCTACTGAACAGTACAAAGTATTCAGTACCTGATTGGTGGGGAACACGAATTTTACAATCTCCATAGCCCAGGGAGACAAAGAACTCATGGGAACAGCTGAGCACATCTGGTGTCCAAGGAAACCATAAATTCAGTTCTGGCAGGTAAGGAGTGAAGGATCCCTGAGACAGAAACTAGGAAAAAGACAGCAAGTCTGAAGCCAGAAGATAAGGTGTATGTCGAGGCTGGCCATCTGGAGGTTTTATAACTCCTTTGGAATGTGAGTCCAATTATTTCTGATGGTCAGGAAATGGGGGTTGCTATTTTTGGGCAGAACAATTAAGGGAAGCTGAAACAGCAACTGAGGGAAACTGAGACATGGGAACTGTGGCACGATTTGGCTTATTCCTCTCTTCACTCTGACCTATCTTCAACTTCAAAAAAAAGCTAAGTTTCTGGAAACTTCTAGGAAAATTCTAGGAACTAAACCCACATCTCTTAGTTCTAAGTATCTAAATCTCTCTATTCTTGACTGATTGTCCTATTCTTCCATTGTTTTAGCTGTAAAGTCTTTTGAAATGCTGACTCATGCTTTCAGATAAATGATTTGGTTTTTTTGTTTTTTGTTTTTTTGTTTTTTTTAAATTTAGGTGATTTTATTTTTTTAATCTTTTGTAGTTTTTGGAGTTTGACTCGGAGATTTAAATTTTTGGTTTCTTCTTATTAAGACTCTAAATTTTTTCTTATTGCAGTGTTGTTAATTCTGGGAAATTTTCTTGGAACTACTTCAGATCCTTTTCCTTATCATTGCCCTCTGCAAAGTTAATTATGAAGTTTTAGTCTCCTGAGGGATGGTCACTTTTTCCTACAATGCTACCAATTGGTTTTCAAAGGCTATTGAATCAGGACTCATTTTTTTGTTTGTTTGTTTCCACCAGTATTTTATCTATGATATTAATTTCTCTATAATCTTCCCTTATTTCCCTACATATTTCTTTGAAATCATTATCTTCTTTCAGTTCCTTTAGAGTATCTGGTATCTAAAACATTTGATCACTTTCTTGAGTTACTTTTGGTGCTGCTTCAACAGGAATAAAACATATTTTGAACTAATATTGAAATTAAAATTAAATTTGGAAATGAATATTATCTTAGATCCTTTGTGCTTGTTTGTAGTGGTATTTTTATTGTAATTGGTTTATCACCTTCTATCCTTGCGCTCCTCTTGCAGTCCAGCCTTAGCAAGTCTCAGGGGCCTGAAGGAAATTGTTGTACCTCATCTTAGCAAGTGAGCATCTGGATCTTTTTACAGAATAATGTTTTTAAATGATAAAATATAGTAGGATTACAAAGAAAGCCAATTATATTGAAATAGTCATCAAAATGATTTTTAAAAAGATTAAGCTTATAGACCTTGAAGTTAAGAACCCTTATTTAAAACATTTTCCGTGATTATTAATTTGCAACTGAGACTTCAGGTTTAAAATGGTAACCTAGAGAAGCCCAGATCTCTCCAAAATACTCCACAAAATTCTAAAAATACACCAAAAGTGGAACAATAAAAAAAATCAAAGAAAAATATCTACATAAATTTCTCTACACAAATTGGGATTACACAAAAAGATTGCCAGAAGCAAGTCAAGATTGGTTAGAAGCCATAGAACCCAGACAGCCTGTGCCAGAGGATGAAGCCACAGCAGGAGATAAGGTCAAATTAGCACCTCCAAAGTTTAGACAATTCAAGTCAGAACCACAGCACAGGATATTGTAGGATACCTGAAACCAGAACAATTGACAATACCCAACCTGTTGGCTCCCATTGGGATCACAGAAAAGGATAGTCAATTTCCAGTTGGAGATTGTACAAGAAAAAGATAAGAATGAAGGGGTTAAAGCTAAAACCCAAGTTGACCTACAGACTAGGAATTCTTACAAAGGCTGGTGTTTAATCTAAGCCGAATAAAATAAAGTTTAATCTAAACTTTATTTAGAATAGTAAAGATAGTAGCATCCAGACTACAGAGGGGACAGAACAAAGCAGGGCCTGACACCCCATTTTAAGAGTGTGGCTTAGAACACAGTCTGAACCAAGCACAAAGTTGCAATCAAAAAATTAAAGGGAAACGAAAGAGAGAGGTGTGTCTGTGTGTGTGTGTGTGTGTGTGTGTGTGTGTGTGTGTGTGTGTAGGGGCAGCTAGATGTTGCATTAGATGATAAGAGTACTGGTCCTGAAGTTGGGAGAACATGAGTTTAAATTTGGCCTCAGATACTGAACACTTCCTAGCTGTGTGACCCTGTACAAGTCATTTAACCACAATTGCCTTGCTCCGCCCTCCCCAAAATGGTTTGATTGCAAGAACCACAAGAGCATCTAAAAGAAATAAAATATGAAATTAGTTGTGTAAGGAAAAAAAAAAAGAAAACAATTATATAATAGAACAGAACCCAATAGCAGGTAAAAAGCCACATGGAAATAGGGAACACCCTACAAAAAGGAAGAAATAACAAATTCAGTAGCTCCCTGAAATAATCAAAAAATTAGAACAAAACAAAAGACCAAAAAATAATAAAATGTAAGATATCTATTATAAAATCAAGTGATCTGAAACATAGAATAATAAGAGATAATTTAAGAATCCTTGGATTTCAAGAAAATTAGGAACAAAGGAAAAACCTGGACATCATGTGTCAGAAAATAAAAGGAAACTTTGCAGACCAATTAGTAACATTGGGCAAAGTAAAACTAGAAATAATCCAGCTCCTGCAAAAAACTTCAAATTGAAAATGTTCAGGAATGTCATAGCCAAAAGTCAGAACTTCTGGGTCAAAGAAAAAGTTCAAGAACCATAGTCAGGATCATGAAAGACCTAGCAGCTATGACTAAAAAAAAAAAAGAAAAAATCTTGGAATAAAATATTCCCAAATGTAAACAATAAAAGCTTACAATCAAGAATAATTTACTCTGCAAAACTGAGTATAATCTTATACATCAAATATAATGAACTAAAAAATAGAAGCTAAATGATAGTATTTACATAATAGTAGAAGGAAATCTCTTATTAAATGCCTACTGTGTGCTAGGGCAAAGTGTAGGAGAATCCAATGTCCCATTCAGATCTAAATAAACCTATGAAAGGATAAAAAAGAAAGGACAACTTGGGGTTAAGTGATTTGTCCAGGGTCACACAGCAAGGAAGAGTTAAGTGCCTGGGGCCAGATGTGAACTCAGGTCTTCCTGACTTCAGGGCTGGTGCTCTATCCACTGAAAGAACAACTTTAATTTTAATTTTAGTAAAAATTAAATATGACCCATTTTTGGTGACAACTAAATTGGAAATGAAGGAAATTTACATATATTAGGATGTGCATAGTACCTTTACAGAGAATGACTATGCTACTGCATAACAAATATAAGAAAAATTAAACAGATCTTTTAATGACCATAACACAAAAAATTATCAGTCAAGGATCTTTGAGCAAAGAATTCAAACATAAATGGACAATAATGTAATGCTAGAGAACTGATGGGTCAAAGAAAAATGTAAAAACAATAGGTAATTTCATTTAAACGATAATGGCACTACATGCCAAAATTTTTGGGATGATGCTAAAGCAGTTCTTAGGAGAAAATTTGTATTTCTAAACATTTTCATTAACAAAAAAGGTACTAGTTCTATCCCTTATTAATTCTAATTAATGAACTGAGTGTTAACTAAAAAATTAGAAGAGCAAGAAATCAAAAAACTATACATAAAAACAAAAATTATCAAAATCAGATATAAAATAAAAAACAAAAACCCTCCACAATTAATGGATAAATATAGCTGGAACTATTTATTATTGTTTTAAAAAGCCAAAAAATAGATAAATTATTATATAATTTTATTTTTAAAGGGAAAGGAAAACTAATCAAAGCTAAAATCAAAGAAGAAAAAGGAGAATTTATAGCATGATAAGGAAATCAAGAAAATTAGAAATTTCTGGTCAATTAGATGCTAACAAAACTGAACATAAATGAAAGAAATATTTACAAAATTATAACATACCCAGATTAATAGAATAAGAAATGGAGAATTTAAATAATGTAACTTCAGAAATTAAACAACCCATAAATTATCTCCCAAAGAAAATATCTCCAGAGCCAGATAAATTAACAAGTAAATTCTCCAAAATATTTAAAGAGCAATTAACTTCAATTTGACAAAAACTGTTATGTAATAATAAGGAAATATAGTATCCTCTCAAACTCCTATAAGGCAAATATGGTCATGACACCCAAACAAGGGAGAGATTTTAGAACATGAGAATTACAGACTAATAATACTAATAAATATCCATGAATAAATTTTGCAATATTATTAGAGAAGTTTCAGAAACATATTAAAAAGATTTCACACTATGACGAGATTGGATTTATATCAGGCTGTAGGTTGTAGGTTGGTTGTAGGTTGTTCAATATGAGGTTGCAGATTAGTTCAATATTAGGAAATTTATAATGCCACTAACAAAACCAATAAAAATTATACTTATATCAAATGAAGATTTTGACACATATCATCCTCTAATGTTTTAAAAAAACCCTTTAATAAATATATGAATAAGAGTATCTTTCTTTGATAAAGTCAGTATCTAAAACCAAGAAGTAACATTATCTGTAATGGAAAAATGGAAAAAATCTTTCAAATAAGGTCAGAGATAAAGCAGAGATATCACTTTTTGATACAGTTATAGGAATGCTAGCTAAAGCAGTAAAAAAAGAAGAAATTTAAGGAATAATCATGGGCAAAGAAGGAAAAATATCCTTTTTTTGCAAGATAATATGATTGGAATTCTAGAGACTTAACTTTAAAAATGATAAACAATAAATTCAGTAAACTAGCAGAATATAAAATAAACCCCACAAACTCATCTGAATTTCTGTTTATTACCAACAATCCCAGCAGAAGAAAATAAAATCTATTCAAAATTGCTACAAAATGTATGAAATATCTGGGAGTCTACCAACCAGGACAAATATAGTATTTATGTGATTATAACTGCAAGATACTCTTTATAGAAATAAGGGAAGACAAATAATTGGAGAAGAATTTGTTGCCAATATAATAACTGCCAATACTACCAGAATTTATAGATTCAGGATCATTTTAAATTATGGAAAGATTATTTTTAGGGTCGCTAGGTGGTGCAGTGGAGGACCAGAGTTCAACATAGCCTTAGACACTTACTAGACTAGCTATGTGACTTTGAACAAGTCACTTAATTCCTCTCTCCCCCAAAAATTAAAGAACAAGTCAGAGGGATATCTGTGTCATGTGAGCAACAGATAGAGGACATTTTCTCTAGTTCTTATGACCTCTCAAAACTTTTCAAAATAAGAATTACGTGTAAGAGATAAGTAATTACACCTTAAGAAGGTAACAACTTGAATTAACAGCAGAAAAATACTAATGCTTAATCTGTAACTTCAATAACACTCTCATCCTCACTAACCCCCAACTCTCTGGCATGACTACACATAAGGAACTTGTACTTTGGGTTCTATTGAGCAATTCTCTTGCTTTTGCAATCTCCTCTAACCCCTGCCTTCAGCCCATCATTCCCTGGCAACAACAGGACCAACTTTTGCTCCCTTTCCCTTCCTCAGAAGTGGAGGTATAGGAAAGTAGAACAAGCTCTGCCTAAGATAGCTGTATACACATTCCTGCAGTTTGGCTAAAGAACAGAAGAAACCAGAGCAGAGCACCAATATGACTGCGAGACTCCATCAGGCCTAAAAAGAAAGGAGATTGGCATAAAGCTGGGGTCAATTGTACCTCCTCAGGAGTCATTTCAGGCAGATACTTAAGGCTGGTGAAAATCGAACTTCTCAGAAGGAGGCTAAGAAAGCTAAAATCAGTTGTTCAGGTACATGCCATCAAAGGGAAAAGAGTCAGAAAGTGAAAGTTAAGGGATCCCTATAAAGAAAAAACAAAACAAAATTTAAGTACCAAAAATCTCAGCAAGAAAACCCAGTTAAAAATCTTAAATACAAGGTAATAAATCAACAAAGAAGGGAAAATAACTCCTATAATTTCTCAGGAAGAAAAAGAGCTATGGGGAAATGGATATAATCTATAAGAATTTGATGCTTAGAGACTACTTCATCTGAAAAAACGTTTGTATCTCCATAGATAGCAACTTAAGGAGAAGGGGAATGGAGAAGGAAAAGCTGCTGAGGTGACTAGCATCCAGAAGAGTGGAAGGGCATGAAGCCATAAAGGAGATTTCATGGTAAAGGGGGGGGGGGAGAGAAGAGGAGAGAGAATTTATCATGGGGAAGGTTTGGAATAATGAACCACATAATTGAGGACATAGGAAAATTTCTACCTTAGAGATTTATTTCTCTCTAAATCCTGAAGAATGCTTTTAAGACTGAAACACAACAGGAAAAAAAAAAGGGGGAGTTATACAAAGCTATAATATAAAAATTATTTAGGATAGAGAATTCAAAATAGGCATCTTAGAAGCTTTAATTTCATTTGATATAAAGTCTAAAGAAATGAGTCAAAGAATAAAAGTCTAGAATAAACAGAAAATTAATGAAGTAAAAAGGGGGAAAATGCTTTTTAGAAAAAGGTACAGAAAAATTAAAAAGTAAAAAATTTAAAAGTAACAAAATAAGTTGAAGGATTGAGAAATGGGAGTTTACTTAATTGAAAAAAAAAAAGAGAGAGAGAGAGAATTAGAAAATTAGATAAAAAGAAAAAATAGTAAACTCCCAAACTACTTAAGTGAGTTTCAAATGGGATTGAGGAGATTTGAGAGTCAGGGGAAGAGAGTTTTAAACAAAAGAATAACAAAGAGTGACAGATTAGGCAAGAAAACAAAACTCCCCAATTAGTGGTTTACAAGAAACATACTAAAAAGAGCAAAAATATACACAAAAAATGAGGGTGGGAACAAAATTTTCAGGTGAATAAAAAAAAAAAAGTTATAATCATGCTATCAGATAAAGCAAAAATAAAAATTTACAACACGAGATAAGCTACTAGAATGAACTAAGCAGAGCCAAGACAACATTGTATATGACTATAATGTAAACAGAAAGAACCACAAAATAATGAAAAGGAAATGCTGTAAAATTACAAACAATAGTATGGATTCAAGGAAAAGAAAAGAAAACATGTCCTAAACCCATTCCTTTGCAGATATGGTAGATCTAAGGGTGTGGCACATTACACATATTTTCAGACTTTTCAATTATATGGATTGCTTTTGTTTTTTGTCTCTTCCATTTTCTTTTTTAAAAATATTATATTCTATATAGGAGGATTCTGAGAGAAGAGTGAGGAGGGAACACTGGGAAAAATTCTAGTGAAAACAAAAAATTTCCATAAAAATTTATTTTAAAAAATTGAAAAAAGTACTAGACAAAATATCAACATTCATCTGGAGAAATGAAAGGTCAAGAATTTTACTGGAAATAATGAAAAGGAGTGGGAAAAGAAAGGTATGTAGCAGTATCAAATCCCAAACTATACTACAAAGCACTAGTTCTGTTGTTTTTTTTTTAATTATTAAAACTTTTTATTTGCAAAACATATGTATGGGTAATTCTTCAACATTAACCCTTACAAAGCTTTCTGTTACAAAATTTCCCCCCTAGTTTCCACCCCTCCCCTAGATGGCAGGAAATCCACTATATGTTAATTATGTTAAAATACTTGATAAATTGAATATATGTATACATATTTCCACACTTATCATTGTTGTGCAAGAAAAATCTTATCTACAAGAAAAAAAAATCAGAGAAAGGAAACACAATGCAAGCAAATATCAATAGAGAACATGAAAATGTTATGTTGTGGTCCACGTTTCATATCCCTCTCTCTGGGTGTATATGGCTTTCTTCACTGAACAATTGGAACTGGTTTGAAACATTTCATTGTTGAAGAGAGCCATGTCCATCAGAACTGATCATCATATAGTAATATTGTTGTTGCTGTGTATAATGATCTGGTTCTGCTCATTTCACTCAGCATCAGTTCATGCAAGTCTCTCCAGGCCTCTCTGAAATGGTCCTGCTGGTCATTTCTTACAGAACAATAATATTCCATAACATTCATATACCATAATTTATTCAGCCACTCTCCAATTGATGGGCATCCATTCAGTTTGCAGTTTCTAGCCACTACAAAAAGGGCTGCCACAAACATTCCTGCACATGTGGGTCCCTTTCCCTCCTCTAAGATCTCTTTGGGATATAGCCCCAATAGAAACACTGCTGGGTCAAAGGGTATGCACAGTTTGATAATTTTTTGAGCATAGTTCTAAATTGCTCTCCAGAATGGTTGGATCTGTTCACAGTTCCACCAACAATGTTTCAGTGTCCCAGTTTTCCCACATCCCCTCCAACATTCCTCATTATCTTTTCCTGTCATCTTAGCCAATCTGACAGGTGTGTAGTGGTATCTCAGAGTTGTCTTAATTTGCATTTCTCTGATCAATAGTGATTTGGAGCACCTTTTGATATGACTAGAAATAGTCATTTCTTCATCTGAAAATTGTCTGCTCATATCCTTTGACCATTTATCGATTGGAGGATTGAATTCTTATAAATTTGAGTCAATTCTCTATATATTTTAGAAATGAGGCCTTTATCAGAACCCTTAAATGTAAAGATAATTGCCCAATTTATTGTTTCCCTCCTAATCTTGACTGCATTGGTTTTGTTTGTACAAAAACTTTTTAACTTAATATAGTCAAAATTATCTACCTGGTGTTCAATTAAGAGTTCCAGTTCTTCTTTGGACATAAATTTATTCCATCTCCACAGGTCTGAGAGGTAAACTATCCTATGTTCCTCTAATTTACTTATAATATCACTCTTTGTATCTAGATCATGAACCCATTTAGATCTTATCTTGTTATGTGGTGTTAGGTGTGGGTCAAGCCCTAATTTCTTCCACACTAGTTTCCAATTTTCCCAGCAGTTTTTGTCAAATAGTGAGTACTTATCCCAGAAGCTGGGGTCTTTGGTTTATCAAACACTAAATTGCTATAGTTATTGCTTAGTTTTTCCTATGATTCTATCCTATGCCATTGATCGACTGCTCTGTTTCTTAGCCAGTACCAAATGGTTTTGATGACTGCTACTTTATAATATAGTTTTAGATCAGGTACAGCAAGGCCACCTTCATCGGCCTTTTTTTTCATTAATTCCCTTGAAATTCTTGACTTTTTGTTCTTCCAAATGAATTTTGCTACTATTTTTTCTAGATCTGTAAAATAATTTCTTGGGAGTTTGATTGGTATGGCACTAAATAAGTAGATTAGTTTGGGTAGTATTGTCATTTTTATTATATTCACTCGGCCTACCCATGAGCACTTGATGTTTTTCCAATTGTAGAGGTTTGACTTTATTTGTATGGAAAGTGTTTTGTAGTTTAGTTCATATAGTTCCTGACTTTTCCTTGGCAGATAGATTCCCAAATATTTTATACTATCATCCATTATTTTGAATGGAATTTCTTTTTCTATCTCTTGCTGCTGAACTTTGTTGGTAATATATAAAAATGCTGCTGATTTATGCAAAGCACTAGTTTAAAAAAAAGTTTTTGAAACTAAGTTGATTAATGAAACAGATTAAGTACACAAACTTCAGAAGCAGCAATTGAACATTTGGCAACAAATATATATACTCAAGAATAGCAACTATTGAGGTTAATCTACTTGACAACAATTTATGGGAAAGACAGTCTGGAAGAAATTAGGTTTAGACTAGAATCCCTTACCATACATCACTATACACACTGAAACTATAAAATGTCATATACACAAATCAGAAGACTAACAGGGAAAGAGATACCTTTTGCAACCATATGAATGAAGGAAGAATTCTTGACCAAAAAAAGGAGAACATTGTAGAAAAAAAAAAGAGTAATATTAATTATATAAAATTGAAAATTATTTGAACAAATAGTCAAGATTTGGAGGAAAAATTAAATTAGAAAAATTATTTGCATCAAATTTCTCTAGTGAAAATCTGACTTTCAAGTGAATAAGCATTTATTAAGTATTTATCATGTACTATGTGAGGGAGATACATGGGGGATGGGGGGGAGGCGGAGGGAGATTCCCTGCTCTTAAGGAGCTCAATCTTGATATAAATATTTAAGAACACAATCCCTCCCCTATAGTCAAAAAATATAGGCAGTTCTCAAAAATAAGGCAAGTCACAGAGTAGGAGAGAAAAAAAAAAGCTCCAAATTATTAACAACAACAAAGCAATTCAGAAGGAATGAGATACTAATGCATTATTGATGAAAGATTGTAGTGATCCAACCAAAAGCAAATGGAACTATGTCCCCAAAGTCATTAATCTGCTCCTACCTTTTGACTGTGATACCAATATGCCTATTTCCTAAAGAGATTAAAAAAAAGAAAAAGAAAAAAAAAAAGGAGAAAGGGGCCTATATGTGCAAAACATTTAAAGAAGCTTTTTATTATAGCAAAGAACTGGAAATGGAGTGAACATCAGTTGGTAAATGGATGTACAAAATTTGGTAGGTAAATGTAATAGAATATTGTGTCATGAAAGATGATGAAAGGGAAGAGTTTGAAAGAAATCTGGTAAAATCTGTAAGTTCTGATATAGAATGAATTATGTAGAACCGGGAAAACTAATTGTATAATAATGCTGTTAAAAAAACCCCCAAAAACCAACATCTCTGAAATACTTAAGAATTCCGAATAGTACAATTAACATCTACAATTCCAGAGGACTGATGAAAAGTGGTACTGATTTCCTGAAGAAAGGTGATGGCATTAAGGTACAGAAAGGGCCTGTGTTTTTGACTTAATAGTATTTTCCCCCCCAATTACAGGTAAATACAGTTTTCAACATTCAATTTTGTAAGATTTTGAGATCCAATTTTTTTTCCCCTCCAATCATTTTAAACATATTTCCATAAGAGACTTCCATTTTTTTAAAAACAGAGTTGGTGTCTCAAAATATAATTTGTTTTGTTAAACTTATTTGTTGTAAGGAGTTTTTCTCTCCCTCCCTCCCTTCCATTTAATTGGGAGATAGGTGTAAGGGAGAGGAGCTAGGATTTCAGAAAAGAAATAAATTCAAGGCCTCTTTAAAATGTACAGAAGGAAATGCAGGCAAAGCAGTTTTGAATATTTCTTGAAAGAAAAGTTTCCTTCAAAATAAACTACAGCCTACCAGACTTAAAACAGTATTATAAAGCAACAGTAATCAAAACCATTTGGTACCAGCTAAAAAAAAGACAGGTAGATCAGTAGAATAGGTTAGCTACTCAGGACACAATAAGCAAGTACTATACTAATCTACTGACTCTAGCTTCTGGAATAAGAACTCACCATTTGACAAAAGTTCTTGGTAACACTGGAAAATATATCAGAAAATAGGCACAGACCAACATCTTACATCCTAAAACAAGATAAGGTCAAAATGGATACATGATTTTGGCATAAAGGGTAACATTATAGAGGATAGAGAAGGGAGGAATTTATGGTAAAAAAAAGAATTAAAGAACATTATGAAATACAAAACAGGCAATTTTGATTACACCAAATTAAAAAGATTTTGCACAAACAAAACCAAAGCAGCTAAGATTAGAAGGGAAGCGGAAAGCTGAGAAAAAAATTTTTTTACAGCCAGTTTTTCTAATAAAGGCCTCGTTTCTTTCTTTTTTATTAAAGCTTTTTATTTTCAAAACATTTGCATAGATAATTTTTCAACACTGACCCTTGCAAAACTTGTGTTCCAATCCCCCCCTGACCTTCCCTCCACTCCCTCCCCTAGATGGCAAGTAATCCAATATATGTTAAACATGGTAAAATATGTTAAATTCAATATATGCATACATATTTATACAATTATCTTGCTGCACAAGAAAAATCAGATTGAAAAAGAAAATAAATAAAATTCAAGCAAACAACAAAAAGAGTGAAAATGCAATGTTGTGATTCACCTTCAGTTCCCACAGTCCTCTCTCTGGATGTAGATGGCTCTCTTCATCACAAAATCATTGCAACTGTGAAATTTTCCATGTGTGGGTCCCTTTCCCTCCTTTAAGTAAAGGCCTCATTTCTAAAATATATGGAGAACTGAGTTAAATAATAAGAATACAAGTCATTCCCCAAAGTGGTCTAAGGATGTGAACTTTTTTTTTAGATGAAATTAAAGCTATTTATATTCATATAAAAATGCTCTAAATCACTAGTAGAGATGCAAATTATACCCCACACCTATCAGATTGACTAAGATAACAGGAAAAGATGATGCATAATGGAAGGGATGTGGGAAAACTGACATACTA
The DNA here is from genome assembly GCA_023553655.1 of Myrmecobius fasciatus. Taxonomy (NCBI): domain Eukaryota; kingdom Metazoa; phylum Chordata; class Mammalia; order Dasyuromorphia; family Myrmecobiidae; genus Myrmecobius; species Myrmecobius fasciatus. The sequence continues at coordinate 6,812 of JAJPUD010018649.1, read as the reverse complement.
ATGCATTATTAGTAAAGTTGTGAATTTATCTATTCTGGAGAGCAATTTGGAACTATGCCTAAAGAGCCATAAAACTGTGCATACCCTTTTGATCTAGCAGTGTCTCTACTGGGCCTGTATCCCAAAGAGATCATAAAGAAGGGAAAGTGACCCACATGTGTAAAAATGTTTGCAGCAGCTCTTTTTGTAGTGGCTAGAAACTGGAAACTGAGTAGATGCCCATCAATTGGAGAATGGCTGAATGGTATATGAATACTATGGAATATTATTGTTCTGTAAGAAATGATCAGGAAGATGATTTTAGAGAGGCCTGGAGAGACTTACATAAGCTGATGCTAAGTGAAGTGAGTAGAACCAGGAGATCATTGTACACAGCAACAGCAAGATTATACAATGATCAATTCTGATAAATATGGCAGTTTTCAACAATGAGATGATTCAGGCCAGTTCCAATGATCTTGTGATGAAGAGAGCCATCTATACCCAGAGAGAAGTGTGAGAACTCAGTGTGGATCACAACATAGTATTTTTACTCTTTTTGTTGTTTGCTTGCATTTTTTCTTTCTCACTTCTTTCCCTTTTTGATCTGATTTTTCTTGTGCATTATAATTATGGAAATATGTATAGATGACAATCATCTACACCCACAGAGAGACTGTGGGAACTGAGGGTGGATTACAACATAGCATTCTTACTCTTTTTGATGTTCACTTGCATTTTGTTTTCTTATTCATTTTCTTTCCTTTTTGATCTTTTTTTTTTGTGCAACAAGAGGATTGTATAAATGTTTACACATATTGGATTTAACATATTTTAACATGTATAACATATATTGGATTGCTTGCCATATATGAGAGGGGGTAGGAGGAAAAGGGAAAATCTGAAACACAAGGTTATGCAAGGGTCAATGTTGAAAAATTATTCCATGCATATGTTTTGAAAATAAAAAGCTTTTTAAAAAAGAAATATATATAGAATTGCATGTTTAATATATTTTGGATCACTTGCTGTCTAGGGGAGGCAGGTGGGGAGAAGGAAAAAATATGAAACACAAGATTTTGCAAAAGTTAATGTTGAAAATTATGCATATGTTTTGAAAATAAAAAGCTTTAATAATAAAAAAAAAAAGAAAAAATGAACAGGGTTATTTTAGAAAAGCCTTGAAAGAATTATATGATACATTCAGAGAGAGGCCTGTGGGAACTGAGTGTGGACCACAGCATAGCATTTTAATGTTTTCTGTGAATGTTTGCTTGCATTTTGTTTTCCTTCTTAGGTTTTTTTTTTTTTCCTCTTTCTAGATCCGATTTTTCTTGTGCAGCAAGATAACTGTATAGATGTGTACACATATTGGATTTATCATATATATATATACATAAATTTTTTCCTTTTTTTTTTTTTTTTTTGCTGTGGCAATTGAGGTTAAGTGACTTGCCCAGGGTCACACAGTTAGGAAGTGTTAAGTGTCTGAGACCAAATTTGAACTCAGGTTCTGACTTCAGGGCTGGCTCTATCCACTGCACCATCTAGCTGCCCCCATATATTTTATTTTATTTTATTTTATTTTATTTTATTTTATTTTTTATTTTTTATTTTTTTTTTTTGCTGAGGCAATTGGGGTTAAGTGACCTGCCCAGGGTCACACAGCTAGGAAGTGTCTGAGACCAGATTTGAACTCAGGTCCTCCTGACTTCAGGGCTGGTGCTCTAACCACTGCGCCACCTAGCTGCCCCGCCCCCATATATTTTAACATATTTAACATGTATTAGACTACTTGCCATCTAGGAGAGGGGATGGGGGAGAGGAGGGAAAAATTTTGAAAAGAAAATTTTGCAAAAGTCAATGTAGAAAAATTACTCATATGTTCTGTAAATAAAAAGCTTTAATAAAAATTTAAAAAATAAAGAATTATATGAATAATGAGTGAATCAAGCAAAACTGGGAAAACACTATATACAGCAACGGCAAGATCTATCAACTATGACAGATTTGGTTCTTCTCAACAATTCAGTTATCCAAGACAACTTCTATAAACTTTGGATGGAAAATGCTATCTACATCCAGAGAAAGATCTATGGGGATCAAAGCATACTGCTTTCACCTTTTTTTCTTCATTATTTTTTCCTCATCTTTTTTTTCCTTTAATTCCAATTTTTCTGTCAAAATGATTCACACAGAAATATATAAAAATTGAATATATATGTATAACTCCCTCCCAAAAAAAATAAACTATAGCCAAAATAGACATGGATACAGTAGTAAAGACTTGCAGTTTAAGGGACAATCTTCTTTTTCTGTTCTTCTTTGCATATAGAAATGGTTTATTGTATTTATCATTTATTATTAAGTTCAAAATGACAAACATAATTGCTATGTGGATATGTAAAGATATGGGTACACATACACACACAGTGATGCCCACATAGAATACCTTTCTTTTTTTAACTGTTTTGTAAGGTACGTGTCCATTAGTGGAATTGGTATTTTTTCATAATAACCAATTGTTTTCCTAATGTTTGGATCAATTCATAGCCCCTCCCACCCCAATACTATTTCCATCTTTTATCAACTTCACTAATTTAATTGCAGGTGAAACCTGAGTTTTAATTTCAGCATTTTTGTTATTGTTCATGTTTGGGCCATTTTTTTTTTTTTAATTACCATCAAGCAGTTTCACTGATTCTCTAGATGATTTCCTGTCTTTGATTTAAATTCATTTTTACTATTAGCATTGGAATCCCATAGAAGATAATCAATTTCTGGTTTCTACTCACTCTGTTATACTTGTGGGCTCCTTTTCAGATGAGCTGTTTTCCCATTTTTGTTAAGAGATTAATTTCCCGTTATAGAATTTAATCATGTACATTTTGGGAGGAACACTGGAAAACATATACAGGCAAGTCATGGAGAAATTGGCAGTCAGCTAGAAAGAGATGAGGCACAGACAAGACAAATAAGAAGTGGGCCCACAGACAGAACAGAGGGGCAGACAACAGAAATACTGTTTCTAGGCACATACATGGAAAAAGAACAGCAGAAAACTGAGGAAAGATTCATCTGGCAAAAAGAAAAGTAGAGACTACAAGAAACAATGGAAAATAGAATGGCAGTCAGAGGCAAGGAGACAGACAATGAGAAAGTGAGACAGACAGATGGACTGACATAAAAGGCAGGCAAAATGACATATAGCCAACAAAAAGACTATAAGGGAAGGGCAGTGAGGAAATGGAAGAAGCAGAAAAACTAAACAAGGCAGGCACTATGATGGGAAAGCAGAGACAAACAGATAGCAGGTAAGCAGAGAGATTAAAAGATTGAAAGAGACAGTCAGTCAGTCAGGAGAGGTAAACCATGAATGAAATGAATAGACTGAACAGAAGAAAGCAGAAGGAAAGAGAAAGGCAGATGAGCACACAGGTGGGCAGAGAAAGTGATAGACAGAGCCAAGGACATAAGAAATTATATACCAAGAGAAAGGCAGACAGACAGATGGAGAAGGCAGATGCAGAGAGGCAGCAGGGAAAGGGCAAGCAGATGGGGGTGGTTGGAGGGATAAGCAGAAGGTTCAAACAGAAAGGGGGGATATGGATTGAATAAGGGAGATAGGCAAGGGATCAGGAAACTAATAGAAAAGATAAAATGGAAAGGTAAGAGAAGACAGATAGCCAGACAAGTGAGGGAGACAGACTGAAGAGAAGCAGATAAATGGGAAAATTTAATAAAATGAGGAGGAAGAAGCAGGCAGAAGCTAAGAGAACAGAGGAAAAGGCAAGGGCTAAAAGACATAGAAAAAGAGAAATGAAAAGTAAAGCAAAAGAGGAAAATTTTAGTCAAGAGACAGATACAGAGACAGACAGAAACAGAAACAGAGGCTAAGAATTACAAAAAATAGGTAGTCAGATAAATTAAGAGATGCAGGCAAGCAGACAGTAGCTAAATGAGGGCAGGGAACAGACAGTGGGATGTTAGCAGGCAGGTGGGGAGACAGAATGAGAGAGAGGCTGACAGACAATAGACGCAGACAGACACAGATCGACAATAAGAATTTATCAAGCAGAAAGACAGACACAGAAGCAAGTAGATAGGCAAGCAGAGGAGAACCATCAGAGGTAAGGCAATAGAAAGACCAAGGGATGCAGGTTAGGAGGCAGACAAGACTGCCAGAAAGAGGAAGGCAGGCCATATAGCCAGAGGAAAAGAGGTAGGTAGGCAGACACCACAATAGAAGCAAGCAAGAGAGTAGGTTGGCAAATAGGATAGAAACAGGCAAAAATAAAAAAGGCCAGGAAGCAGGCCTTATTGTTGGGGAGAAACAAGTAAAACAACAGAGAAAGAAGACTACTCACAGACCTGCAAGTCTGCAGAAAGACATGTAAAGATGGATAGTCATAGAAGTACTCCCACAGAAACACAGAAACATCCATACTCTTAAGCATCCATACTCAGAGATCTTGACATTAAACCTCAGAAACATAGGGACAAGTAAATATACATGAATATACTTAAAATGAGATGCACACATGCAAAAGCAAAGGAGACAGAATATGGCATATATACATACTCTTGGGCATCCTATGACCCATATGCACATAAAGACTGAAATACACAGCCAGAGCAAAATGATAAACAGATAGCGAGTCCAAGAATCACTGAAAGATGACAGTTGAAGAGTTACTGAGACAAGAGACAGCATGAGACAACCCATAAATGAAATGGAAACAAAAGGACAGAAGCCCACACAGAGACACAAAAAACGGTCAGAAATTCCCCAGAAAAAGAGTGAGAAACATACTTTTTTTGCATATACATGCAAAAATAAACAGAGAGCTTAAAACAGAGAACAGGAAGATAAAACCAAGTGGCCAGGATGGAGAGTTGAACTAAGGTGATTAGAGAAGACAAAAGATAATGAAACCCAGATTAAGAAAAAAAGAGAAACTGAGGTCTGTAAAGTGAAGGATAGAGACCTAAAATAACATTCTTAGTCATCAAGCAAAATTACGTACCCTTTGGAATATTTTTTTAATGTGCAAAAAAAAAAAAAAAGGGAGACTCTTTTTTTTTTTGGTCTACAGAAGTTGCTCGAGATGGAAGGTATGTCTATAATCTGAAGAGATGATTCTAAGCATATTTCAGGAAAAGGTGCAGAAAAGAGAACCATAAGGAAGAGGGCAAAGTGAAGAGAACCAAGACTGTAAAGGGATGATTTGAAGAATTAAAAGTAATAACTTATCCCATTCCTTCCTCTATACTGCCATAATGGCAGCAAACATTTCAGGAGAGATACTCTCTTCTTTATTGATAGGCATACCCAGAGATAGAGATCCCTCTACCTAAGTCGAAGGCTCCCTTCCTTCCCCAACTGGCAAGCTTTCTTGAAAGTTAATTTGGCTTCCTTGTTTGATTCAGGTAGATAGTCTGTAAAAGAGATCTCTCCTGCCCCCTTTCCAATATCTTCCATCAGTTTCCCATTCCCATTTTAAGGGGATATTTTGGTTGAAAAATTGGATGAGAAAATCAGATACAATTATCTGATTATATTCATTTTTTTCTTCACCTTAGCTAATTTCATCTCATCTACTATACTTCAATTTCTTCCACTTTGATAGAACTGGAAATGGGGGTGAATGAAAGAAAAAGGAGTTTCTATTGAAAAGGGGCAAATAATTTTTTTTCTTTTTCAGATCCTGGTGCTCTCCATTCACAGTAAAATTCATTCTCTGTATCAAGATTTCATAATCAAGTTTATTTGGGAGAAAATGAAATGAAAATATAATTTAAAATGATTGCAAATCACTAAAATGATTGAGTTGAAGAATAATCAAACATAAAACTCAGATTGGGCTCCATTCTCTGTCCCCTCCCCAAGGGTTCTACATTAAAAAAAAGAAAAAAAATCTTTATAAAACACATAAAGTTAAATGCATTTCAAATTTAACAAGGTGTATGCATGTGTGTGTGTGCATATATATATATATACACACATATAGCCATATTTATAAATATACGTATTTCATTTTTTTGACAATGCTTGAAGGGAGGGAAAAAAAATTCTTCACATCAAACCACTCCCTTTCTGAAGTACTTAGGAAAAAAAAAACCTTTTAAGGAGGGAGGTGGAGAGAGAAGAGACTAGTATAGAAAAGAAAATTTTAAAATCTAGTTGGACTAGTATCTAACTAGTTAACCTTTAACAATTTATGCTGATGTCAGACTGAGCATGAGTACTGATTAATGCCCCCCCCCATATTTTTATAGGTGTATGGGGGAGGTGGAGGTTAGTCAGCAGCCATTTTTGTTTTATGCAGAAATCTTTCATGTTTCTTCCCCCCCTTCAATACACAAGGAAAATGTCTTATTAATCTGTTTACTAATCAGCTATGAAAAAGGAAGACTTTTGTGGGGTTTTGGATAGAGAGGGTTTTAGACATGAGAAGGGGGGAACTGGAAGCATTTCTGTTGGTGGGGGTGTTAGGGTATGGGGTGAAAAATGAAATATTAAGCCAGCCATTTTGTTTTAAAAGCAGATTTTTTTTTCTTCTCTTTCTCCTTGGCGGGGGTGGCGGTGCTGAGGGGGGGTTGTTTTAAAAATAATTTCAGGGCGGCCATCTTAGTGCTTCAGCTCTAGGAAATATTTCTCAGCGCCCCCCTCAGAATTTAAATATATTTAAAACAACGGAGAGGGAGTATGGGGGGGGGCAAAGAGTAGAAAAACTTTTATTTATATTTTATATATATATATATATATATTTTATCCCCCCTTCTCTCTCTTTGGGTCTCCCAGGGAAGGGGAGGAGAAAGTTCCCCCCCCC
>JAJPUD010018648.1:0-26828 GCA_023553655.1 Myrmecobius fasciatus | reverse complement strand
AAAAAAAAAAAAAAAAAAAAAAAAAAAAAAAAAAAGAATGCTATCAATGTCTTGACCTTCAGGTAGACAATAATTTTTAAATTGTCTTTTCTGGAGGAATTTTTCCAGATTGACTGTTTTTCTAATGAAGTATGTTGCATTTTCTTCCATATTCTCACTTTTTTTTAGTTCTTTTGACTGATTCTTCCCATCTCCTAGAATCATTAGCTTCCATTGCCCCTTTGTAATTTTTAATGTGTGATTTTCCTTACTTAGCTTTTGTATCTCTTTTACATTTGATTAATTCTACTTTTCAAGGTGTTTTTTTTTTCCTTCACTGGATTTTTTTTTTTTTTTTGCATTTGTCCAATTGTATTTTTTAAATTGACTTTTTCCCCCAAGTTGTTGACTCTCTTGCTGACAGCAAAGGGTAGCTTTACCTCCTCTTTCAGGGAAACAACCTGGTTTCCTAGAATTTTTTTTTCTGAGCTGTAAGTAAAGCCTGCTCCACTGGTCTACTTTGCTACTGAGCCAGGACTGAAGGTCTCACTTATTGATCTGCTATGTTTAAAACTCTCTTAGTGGCTTTTCCTAACTCTATCTGCATTGGCCTGTACATCCCTCTCATCCCAGTGTGACTGATCTTTTTTGAAGTCCTTCCAATCTATCTGGAGAGTAATTTCATTCAGAGGCTTGGTTTCATGTTTTGCTTTGACTTTTGAAGTAAAATGATGTAATGTCTTAGTGATGAAGGGAGTGCTTATTTTTTATTTACCTTATAGGAAGAAGAAGGAAAAAAAATCACCTCTGATAAACTTCACTGTTGGGTGAACAAGCGTTAGTTTAGCACTAACTATGTGCCCACCATTATGCTAAATACTGGTGATAGAAAGAATGGTGAAAAACGATCCCATTCCTCAAGGTATTCACATAAGGAAGACTCCATGCAAATAAACTATTTGTATACACAATTTATAGATGAAAGATAACCTTAGAAGAAAGATAAAATCACTGAAGAAGTCCATGAAAGACATCTTACAAAAAGTGGGATTTCAGTACTGGAAAAACAGAGCTGAAAGAAAGCTCACAGCTCATTTGGTCAAGTGCCAGGAATGTGCTGAAACCAACTTATACTGGCTTTTGAAAATTGATATATTTTCAGTATGAGCATCTATTCCTTGGAAATTGGCAAATTGGAGTTTAATAATTATTTTGTTGTTTATTTAGACTCATGGAAGTTATGAAGAAAATATTGATAATACAGATTAAATTTAAAAGTATTTTATAAACTTTTTTTTTTTTTTCTTGAGAGCTGGTTGTTAAACATTTCTCAATATGCTATTGGAGTATCTTCTTCCTTAAAGTCACGCCAGACTTTGCCAAGATTATTTTAACAAATTAAACAAATAAGGGAAAAGTTGGCCCTACATGGGATAAATCATTTATGGAAGATTTATGGGAAAAATAAGCAAAAATAACATGGGGAGACTATATATGAATAGGCTAATATTAACATCAATGGAGAGCGTATTCACAGTAATGTAATCAGTTGTATAGCAAATCTTGATGCATTATATCAATGCATTCTCTTTCACTTGATTACTTGAGTTTGCTGCTTGAAGTCAGTGGATTAGGAGATTCCATACTTTGGCAAAGGCACTTCAAACAAGTTATGGCAAGTAAGGAGACACACCCTGTTTGAAGGAAGTCACTATTTAAATCACTCCAAGTGATTTCATCACCTTCCTCTACTTTTATAGCTCTAGGGAGGGAAGTCCAAATTCTTACTTGGTAAACTTTCCATTCTTTTGTAACCCAAAATACAATGTCTATGTGATGAAGCAATTTTCAACCATTCTGATTTGTCTGCTCCTTTCCTCCCACCCTATTATTTTCTTTTCTCTATGGCACTGGATAGATAACTCAGCCAGTGAGCAACCTTGCATGTCTTCTTAGAAAAAAGAAAATGGCTCCTGGAGGCATCACTCATGCCTCCTGACTCTAAGCCTATTCTTATTGCCCTGAAATCAGTCCATCCATCTAGGTGACAGATTCTCTATCACTGCCCAAACCTTAAGGCTGCATCTCAACCTACCAAAATCCCTTGCCACTTTCAGGGATCCTGTGGATAGGGAAAAGATGTTTTTGAGCAAATAGAGTCCCCTTATAACTAAAAACAATTCCCTCTGGGTCTTTATATCCATTTCAAATCCTTTAACAATACATCTAGTTTTAGAATTCTGAAACTCAGGAACTTGAGATAAAATAAAAATAGAAAGCAAAAAGTTTACAAAAAGTTGAAGATGGATGTGAAAATAGTTATGTGAGAAGGCAAGAGATGTATTGTAAACCCTGGCAACCAGAGAAAAGTAGAAAAAGTTATGCAAAAGGTATTGAGAAAGACTACAGTCAATCCAAGGAAAGTAAAAAAGTAAAAAATAGTGCTGTAAAAAAACATCTAATGTTAACTCTTTAAAATTTAAGAAAGTTTGAAAGAAAATGAAATGAAAACCTACTTGATAAATTGACAAACCCTCAACATTTCATTCCTATTGAAGTTACATTCCCATTTTACCAGATTTCTTTCTCCATCATGCTATCATTGATCTCACCCAGTTAATTGCTCTCTCTCTTACAGTTTTCTAACTCTAGAAAATTACTCTTCTAAATTCTTCTTCTCTAATTAGCCAGTGCCTTTCAAAAAGTGTCTAGCTAGTTACTCATTCATTCCTTTCCAGGATCCAATACCCAGTTTTCCCCCCTTCTACCTTACTTTCTCTTCTATCATTCCTCAACATAACACTTTTCAACTTTTTGTATTTTCTTTTCACATTGGAATGTACGCTTCTTGAAGGAAGGGACTTTTATTTTTTCTTTTTGCTTGTGTTTGTATTCCCAGAACTTAGCACAGTGCATGACATATAAAAAAGTACTTAATAAATACTTCTTGACTTGACCTCAGCACATACAATATCCAAAGTATGCTTCTAGGTGCTAAATAAAGGGAACATGTTCCATTCCCTTCCCAAGAAGATCTTAATAGTTTCTGGAGTTTGAATATATATTTGGATTCTAGAAGACTTTAGATAAATTACTCTTTGGGTCGTGTATGATGGGTTTGTGTGGGGATGTGTGTGTGTTCAGAGTACAACTTTATTCTTGACAAGTGACCTCATGTAGTGTGAGTTGGTCTTCAAATGAAAGCTCCATCTTTTCCCCTTAAAGACAGAATTTTGTTTAAGATGGATTTAGTGTAGTAATTCTTATATTCTGAAATTATATGTAGACTACTGCTAAAGCATATTAGTAATACTTTTCCCTCATTGATATTACAAACTAAATTATAGAATTGACAACATTGTGAAACAGGAAGAATCCTTTCTTTGGAAGAATTGAATTAAAATCCCAGCTTTCATCCTTGCTATTTCTTTATCTTTGAAAAAGTCATCACTTCTCTGAGTTTCACTTTCATTATTTGTGAAATGTGAGAGTTGGATTAGATGATATCTAATTTGCCAGTTGTAAATCTATGATTTTTGGTTTCCATGATTACTTTTTGTATATCATATAAGGTTATACTATGAATTTAAAAAAAGAATAATCTCTCTCTCTCTCTCTCTCTCTCTCTCTCTCTCTCTCTTTCTCTGTAGGTCTGTCTGTTTCTATCTGTCTCTTTCTCTGTCTCTGTCTCCCATTCTCTCTCCCATCCATGACTGAGAAAGGTGCCAAGATCTTCTAATTTAAAAAATTCTGTAATTTGAAACAAAAAGAAAATAATCAGGATATGGACTGAGAGTCTATTCATTGAACTCAGAAGTTATTGTGGGAGGTTTTGGAAGAAAAGACAACAAATTTTTTCCCCAATTTCTGTCAATGTGAAAGCTAGAATATTTGCTTTCATATCTTGAGATTTAGTCTATTTAGAATTTACTGTCAGAAGCTAAAAAATTACTTCCACAGAATCTAGCAGCATTTCTGGGCCTGGTTTGATTTTTACAAATGGATCCCAGAAGATATTGGCTCTCAGTCTCCCTCTCTCAGGCTTCAACTAAAAATCAACCAGAAGAAACAGAAACATGAAGAGATGGTTTTGAATGTGAAAGGGAAAAGAAAAAAATTATCAGGAAGCAATAACAAACATTAGGAAGAGTAGAATGAAAATTGTCTTATGTTTCAGATAGTAGATACTTAAAAATGTTTATTGAATGTATTTCAATTGAAGTTAGGGGACCTGGTTTTGAATACTTTTTCTTCTATTTCCTCTGTGTGCTAAGGAAATTCATTTTTTCTTTTTAAGCCTCAGTCTCCTCATTTGCTAAATGAGGAAGCTGTAAATTAATACTCAAATGTCTTTCTACTCCCAATGTTTTAAATTAGAGAAAACTCACAAAAAACGGTGCATAAGTTAATTATATCATGATCCACTATAATAACACTGTCTTACTATTGTCCAGTGAATATATATATATGTATATATATATATATATTTTTTTTGCCTAAAGCTTATGTTGTTTTCTCCCTCTCCCTGTATTTCTTTTCAATTCAGTTTGCATCATGAGTCTATACAGGATATGCAGTTTAAAGCATCAATTTTAATGTCATTGAACTTTTATAGTTATATAAATTATGTGTAATCCTTCAGGAAGCTCAGTGTTCTGGCATCATCATGTTAAGATTGTAGCTGATTACATTTTTAAATTTGCAAACAATCATTTGCTTCTGGATGTTAGCTATTTAGAAATATTGCTGCATATCCTGGAATACAACTCAAAAAGTTTCTAAATGACAGAAAAGAGTCACATTTCAAAAAATGGGGAGAAACATAAATGCAAACAAAACAAAACAAAACTTACATGATTATTCAGTTCTCTTAGCAAAAAGTTTCACTTACAAATCCCATTTATAGATTTCTAGGCCTTCCTGGAACTTTAGCACTGACCCTTGTTGTTCTCAAACTAAGTGATTTTCCACCAAGTAGCCAAGGAGGGGAAGAGCTGAATCATCATTCTGCAATTGATCTTATGCTTTGTTTCTTTTATATAAGTTTTTATTTCAGGTGACATAAATCTTGCCCACTTGTCATGCACTTAGCAGTCAACTGCCAGGTTTCTGTTCTTGCCAAATGTTTAAAACAAACCAACATCACATCCTTTTGAATTCAATATTATAGGAAGGTGAACTTAAATTACTTTTGAATCATAGCCAGATATATTTGTAAGAAATCATTTTGCAAGAGACTTTGTTAGACCATCACTTTTTTCCTCCTCACAGAATACAAATTGTGGACACTGCTCTGTTGGAGAGACCTTTTACTCTACTCTGTCTATCCAACATTATTCTCCTCACCTTCACAAAATCTATTCTCTCTTTGAACAAAGCTGCTCTTATCAGTGGTCCCTACATTTGTCATGTTTATTGTTATGTATGCCTTTGTTCCTATGTTTCCATTATGCTATGGCTAAACAAAACAAAACAAACAAACAAAAGAAAAATCCTTTCGTCTGTTTATTTAAATCTTAATTATCCTTTAATTTTTAGTTCTTTGATGAAGTTTCTCTTACCAATCCAGACCTCTCTTTTTTTGAATATTGATTCAATTCAAATCAATAAACATTATGTAAATGCTTACCACAAGGAAGAAAACTATTAGTTTGTAAAGATACAAAGACAAAAAAGAAATTGTATTTCTCCTGAGGTAGCTCTCAATCTATTATAGAAGTATATATAAGTATATATGTAAATACAAAGAATATAAAAAAGTAATAAGCATATTTTAATCCTCTAAATAATTTTATTATCTTCTTTTTTATATCATCTTCACTTAAAAATAAATCCTTTTAGCTTCCTCTAAACACATATCACATAATATTTTTTAAAAGAAAAAAGAAAACAGAAAGCAATTTAACAAAATTAACTAAAATATCAATTGACACGATATATTTCATGCTCCATTTCAATAGTTTTATTGTTTGGCAAAGGAAAAAGGAAAGAATACATTTTATATTTTCCTCAAGCACAGTCCTGAATCTTAATTGTTTATAATACAAATTATTCATTTTCATTCTTTATAATGCTTTCCATTACACTATTTAAATTATCTTTAGATTATTTTCCTGTTTATGCTTAGTTTCATTACATCAGTTTATAAAATCATTCCATGATTTCCTGGATTTTTCATATTCATTGTTTCTGATGATATGGTAATTTTCCTTTTCATGCACTTCTTTAGCTATTATCTAATTGATTGGAAAATACTTTTTTTTTCTAAATGGTACTCTTAATACTTTGTACTTGAAATATTTTTTTTTCTTTCTTTGGCCTTCTTGGGGCATATTTCCAGTGATAATATCTATTGGTAAAAAAGGTTTGTATGGTTTTTAAAAGGTTTTTATTTTGAAAACATATGCATGGATAATTTCTCAACATTGACCCTTGCAAAACCTTGCATTCCAATTTTCCCTCCTTTCCCCCACCCTCTCCTATAGATGGCAAATAATCTATGTTAAACATGGTAAAATATTTATGTTAAATCTCATATGCATATATATTTATACAATTATCTTGCTACACAAGAAAAATCACATCAAAAATGAAAAAAAAATAAGAAAGAAAAACTAAAAGTGAAAGTGCTATGTTGTGATCCATACTCAGTTTCCACAGTCATCTCTCTGGGTATAGATGGCTCTCTTCATCACAAGATCATTGGAATCATTTCATTTTTAAAAAGAGCCTCATCCATCAGAATTGATCATTGAATAATCTTTTTATTGCTGTGTAGAATGATCTGCTGGTTCTGCTAATTTCACTTAGCATCAATTCACGTTAAGTCTCTCCACAACAATAATATTCCATAATGTTCATATGCTATAACCTATTCAACCAAAAGAGCTGCCAAAAACATTTGTACACATGTGGGTCCCTTTCCCTCCTTGAAGACTTCTTTATAAGCATAGAAGAAACACTGCTGGATTAAAAGGTATGCACAATTTGATACCCTTTTGACATAGTTCCAAATTGCTCTCCAGAATGGTTGGATCTGTTCACAGTTGCATCATCAATGAATTAATGTCCCAGATTTCCCACATCCCCTCCAACATTTGTTATTTTCTTTTCCTGTCATCTTAGCCAATCTGAGAGGTATGTAGTTGTACCTCAGAGTTGCCTTAATTTCTGTTTCTCTGATAAATAGTGATTTAGAGCACCTCCTCATATGACTAAAAATGGTTCCAATTTCTTCATTCTTTAACCATTTATCAATTGGAGATTGACTTGAATTCTTATAAATTTAAGTCAATTCTCTATTTAGATACGAGGCCTTTATCAGAACCCTTGAACGTAAAAATGTTTTTTAAGTTTATTCCTTTCCTTTTAATCTTGTCTGCATAAGTTTTGTTTGTATAAAACCTTTTTAACTTAACATAATCAATATTATCTGTTTTGTGTTCAATAAATGAATTCCAATTCTTCTTTGGCCACAAATTCCTTCCTTTTCCACAGATCTGAGAGGTAAACTATCTTTTGTTCTTCTAATTTGTTTACAATATTACTTTTTATATCTAAATCATGAACCCATTTTGACCTTATCTTGGTATAGTATGTTAGATGTGGGTCAATGTATAGTTTCTGCCAATCTAGTTTCCAGTTTTCTCAGCAATTTTTGTTAAATAGTAAATTCTTATTCCAAAACTGGGATCTTTGGGTTTTTCAAACACTAAATTATTATAGTTATTGACTATTTTGTCCTCTGAACCTAACCTATACTACTGATCAAGTATTCTCTTTTTTAGTCAGTACCACAGGGTTTAGTTCTGGCATAGCTAGGTCATTTTAACTGACTTTTTTTTTCATTAATTCCCTTTATATTCTAGACCTTTTGTTTTTCCAGATGAACTATGTCATGATTTTTACTAGATCTGTAGCATAATTTCTTTGAAGTTTGATTGGTATGGCACTTAATAAATGGATTAATTTAGTTATTATTGTAATTTTTATTGTATTCACTCAGCCTACTCATGAGTGCTTGTTATTTTTCTAGTTGGTTAGATCTGACTTTATTTATATGGAAAGTGTTTTGTAGTTGTGTTCATATAGTTCCTGACTTTGCCTTGGCAGATAGACTCTAAAATATTTTATATTATCCACAGTTTTTTTTAAATGGAATTTCTCTTTGTATCTCTTACTGATGGACTTCGTTGGTAATATATAAAAATGCTGATGATTAATGTGGATTTATTTTGTATCCTACAACTTTGCTGAAGTTGCGAATTGTTTCTAGTAGTTTTTTAAGTATTTTCTCTAGGATTCTCTAAGTATATATTATATCACCTGCAAAAAGTGACAATTTGGTTTCCTCATTACATAACCTAATTCCTTTAATCTCTTTTTCTTCTCTTACTGCCAAAGCTGACTTTTTTTTTTTTTTGCTTTTTTGCTGAGGCAATTGAGGTTAAGTGACTTGCCCAGAGTCACACAGCTAGGGAATGTTAAGTGTCTGAGAGCAGATTTGAACTCAGGTCCTCCTGACTTCAGGGCTGGTGCTCTATCCACTGCGCCACATAGCTGCCCCTAAGCTAACATTTCTAATACAATATTAAATAGTAATGGTGACAGTGGGCAGCTTTGTTTCACTCCTGATCTTATTTGCAATGGTTTTAGTTTGTCCCCATTTCATGTGATGCTTACTGATGGTTTTAAATAGATACTACTGATTATTTTAAAGAAAAATCCATTTATTCCTACACTCTCTAGTGTTTTTTTTTTTAATAGAAATGAGTATTGGATTTTATCAAATGCTTTTTCTGCATCAATTGATATAATTACATGATTTTTGTTAATTTTGTTGATATAGGCAATTATGCCAATAGTTTTCCTAATATTGAACCAGCCCTGCATTCCTGGTATAAATCCTGCTTGGTCATAGTGTATTATCCTTGGGATTATTATCTTTTGTCTCTGTGATAATATTCTATTTAAGATTCATCAATATTCATTAAGGAAATTGGTCTATAATTTTTTTTTCTCTGTTTTCACTCTACGGGTTTTAGGTATCAGCACCATCACTGTGTCACAAAAGGAATTTGGTAGTAGTCCTTTTTTCACATAGGTTATATAATATTGAAATTAAGTGTTCTTTAAATATTTGGTAGAATTCACATGTAAAACTATTTGATCCTGGGGATTTTTTCTTAGGGAGTTGATTAATGACTTGTTCTATTACTTTTTTCTAAAATGGGACTATTTAAATAATTTATTTCCTTTTCTGTTAACATGGGAAATCCATAGTTTTTGTAGACATTCCTCCATTTCATTTAGATTATAAAATTTTATTGACATATAGTTGGGCAAAATAACTTCTAATTATTGCTCTAATTTCCTCTTCATTGAAGGAAAATTCTCCCTTCTCATTTTTGAGACTAACAATTTTATTTTCTTCTTTCTTTTTTCTAATCAAATTAACAAAAGGTCCATCTATTTTGTTGCCTTTTTCCATAAAACCATCTCTTAGTTTTATTTATTAATTCAATAGTGTTCTTCTTTTCTTTTCTTTTTTTTTTTTTTTTTGGCTGAGGCAATTGAGATTAGATGATTTGCCCAGGGTCACAGAGCTAGGAAGTGTTAAGTGCCTGAGGTGAGAGTTAAAATCAGATTTTCCTACTTCAGGGCTGGTACTCTATCCACAACACCTTCTAGCTGCCCTATTTTCAATTTTATTAATCTCCCCTTTTATTTTCAGAATTTCAAATTTTGGTACTTAATAGAGAGTTTTTAATTTTCCTAGCTCTTTTAGTTGTAAGCCCAATTTATTGATCTTCTCTTTCTCTAGTTTGTGCAAGTAAGCATCCAGAGATATAAAATGTCCCCTTATAACTGCTTTGGTTGCATTCCACAAATTCTGATGGTGTCTCATTCTCTTGAATGAAGTTTTTGTTTGTGTCTATGATTTGTTGTTTCACTGACTCATTCTTTAGGATTACATTATTTAGTATCCAATTAATTTTTGATTTATTTTCCCCTTGCCTTTTATTGCATGTAATTTTTATTGCATTGTGGTCTCAAAAATGCAATTACTATTTCTGCTTTTCTGCATTTAATTTTGAGGTTTTTATGTTTTAATGTATGGTCAATTTTTGTATAGCTTCTATGTACTGCCCAGAAACAAGCATATTCCTTTTTGTCTCTATTCAATTTTCTTCAAAGATCTATCGTCCCTCACTTTTCTAGCATTCTATTTAACTCTTTAACTTCTTTCTTATTGATTTGTGGTTTGATTTACTTAGTTCTGAGAAAGCAAGGTTGAGATACCCCACTAGTATAGTTTATAGACAGTAGTCTAATTTTTCTTTCAGCTTTTTAACTTCTCCAGGTATTTGGATACTATATCAATTGGAGCATAATACTTCATAGATACTTTAGTATCTATGGTACCTTTAAGTAGGATACAGTTCCGTTACTTATTTCTTTTAATTAGATCTATTTTTTGGACCTTGTGATGAAGAGAGCCATCTACACCCAGAGAAAGGACTGTGGGAACTGATTATGGAGCACAACATAGGGCTTTAACTCTTTTATTGTTGTTTGCTTGCTTTTTATTTCCTTTCTCTTTTTTTTTTTCCTTTTTGATCTGATTTACTCTCAGAGATACAGATCTCAAGAGTTAAACATACCATCTTCTCATATAAGGAGAAAAGCCTTTTAACTTTTTTTAAAAAGTATTTTTTTTCTTTTCTTTTCACCTATTTTTGCTTATCTTGAGTTCTGTATTTGAAAATCAAATTTTCTAGTCAGCTCTGGTCTTTTCATCAGAAATAAATTAAATTCTCCTGTTTCATTGAATGTCTTTTTTTCCTGAAAGATGATGCTCAGTTTTGCTGCATAGCTGATTCTTGGCTGCAATCCAAGTTCCTTGCTTTTTTGCCATATCAGATTCCAGGTACTTCAGTCCTTTAAAATGGAAGCTACTAGGTTCTGCATAATCCTGATTGTGGCTCCTTAATATTTGAATTGTTTCCTTCTGGCTGCTTGAATTCTTTTAATGGCTATTTTGTGTTCTGATTCTAGGACAGCCAGGTAGTTTTCCACAGTGATTTTCTGAAAGATGATGTCTAGGATATATATATATATATATTTTAATCATGGTTTTCAGGAAGTCCAATAATTCTCAGATTTTTCTCTCCTAGATCTATTTTCCAGGTCAGTTGTTTTTCCAAGTTGGTATTTTACATCTTCTTCTACTTTTTTCATAATTGGATTGCTAGAAAGTTGTAATCAAAAAGAGAACCTTAACACAATAATGCAAGAAATAATCCTAGGAGTGATAGAACGTGAAGGAAAAATAGAAATAGAAAAAATACCCCATTGATTATCACCTCAAAGAGATCCTTTGTGAAAATCATATACAAATATTATTACCAAATTTTGAAATCCCCAGATCAAAAAGAAAATTTTGCAAGAAACAAGAAAAAAAACAATTCCGATATGCTGAAATTACAATTAGAATTGTACAAGACTTGTCAGCAGCTACAATAAAAGACCTCAGGTCTTGGAATTATATCTAATGACAATCAAAAGAGCTAGGCCTGTGGCCAAAAATATTATATCCAGCAAAATTATCTATAATTTTCAATGAGGAAGAATGGACATTTAATGAACTTGAAGATTTTCAGGAAATTCTATCAACCAAACAGAACTTAGGAGAAAATTTAATATATAAGGGCCAATATCAAAGAGTAATTTAAAGAAACTCAACATGGGCAAAGTGTTTAAATAGGGACAAATTGTTTCTATTTTTTTTAACATGAGAAATGTATACTTTATATTTGTTTTACATCAGCAATAAATAGGGTAAGCTCATAAGAAAGATTGGCAGAATAAAGGTAAAAATAGTAATCAAGTTATACAAATGAGGTGCAGAGGAAGAAAAGGCACAGGTATATGCGGGAGGGAAGAGGGCTCACAGTTTTGAAAATCTACTCACATTGGGAATAGGTTCAATAGACAACACTACCTATATATCATGAAGGTATAGTACCATCCAAAATCTATAAAGAAGTAAGGAGGAAGGGATAGGGGAATGGGAAAGCAAAGGGTGAGGGCAGAAGACAAGGGATGAATTTCTGAGTGAGTGAAGATTAGGTAATAGTAAGCCAAGTTATAAAGCAGAATTTAATGAGTCAACAAGAATAGTAAAATTCTGGGTATATGTGTGTGAGAGAATGTATGTATGTATGTATATTTCTACATATGTATACATAAATATATATTTTCTTAACTGTAGCTTGCTTGGGAGTGGTATGGGGGATGAAAGTAGGGAAGATAATAAAGTAAATAAGGTGTGCAGCAGAGAACAAGACCAAATTACAAGGATGTAAAGAAAAGAGGGACACTCCTGAATATAATTTCTTCTACTAATATATATATATGTATGCATATATATATATATATATACTTATATAATGTGTGTGTATATATATATATATGTATACACACACATATACTTTCTTAAATTGGTATTTGTTGTTATATATTTTGAATCCTATCTGATGTTTTGATGAGCACATGATAATGTTCTCTTTTGTTTTGTTTTATATTACTTTTCTGTTTTTCTTTTTGCTCATTCTGTTTTTTTAAATAAAATAAATTAGGGGGAAAAGGAAATTATCTCAATATAAGGTAAAACTTCAGAATTATTTTTATTTTTGCTATTAGTAATCTGAATCAATTTTCATAAAATGGTTAATTATTAGAAGTTCTACTTCTGATAACTTTTTCTATATCCTTTGACCATATGGCCAATGGAAAATAATCCATGATCGTATATATTTATGTTGTTTGCCTGTGTATCTTGTGTATTAGTCCCTGATAATAGATATTTGAGGAAAATATTTTCTCTAATCAATAGCTTCCCTTCTTATCTTAGTTATGTTGATTTTGATTCTGGAGAAAGAAATCAATTTCATGTTATTAAAATTATCTATTTTCTCTTTTGTGAACTCTCTCTCCCTAGGCACATTATATGTTATCTGATTTCATTCTATTCTACTTCCTTTTTTAATGGTGTGACCTTTAATATTCAGGTGCATACACATTTTGAGTTTATTGTGGCATCCAGTATAAAGTTTTATTTAAACCTATTTTTTTTTCAAATTGCTTTCTAGTTTTCACAGACATTCCTTTTGAAAAGGGAGTTATTCCTGAAGTAATTTATATTTACAAGCTTATTGAATTTGAATGTTTCTGTTTATTCTTCTTTTAGTCTGTGTTCTCTTTTTTCAACTAGAATGCATGATTCCAAAAAGACGAAACTACTAATTACTGAGAGGGATCATGAAAAACCTTGTGTAGGAGGTAACAGATGAGCTGTGTTTTGGAGGTGGAAGTGAGATGGGATTACTTGCCAGAAACGAGGGTCACTTTTTTAAAGTCACAAAGGGAAATTGGGCTGAAAAATAATATCTGGAGAATAGCTTTCAGGCAAATTTGACAGGAAAAGAAAGTTAATGGTGAAATGGAATCTGAAGGCAAGGTATATAGAAGCTAGGTCGAGGAAGACTACATGATATACGAAGCAGTTTGTATTTTATCTTAGAGGCAAAAGGGAGTCATTAATGCAGTTTCAGTAGTGAGGATTGAATTTGTGTTTAAATCATCAGAGGATGTACGTTGATGAGGGGAGTGACAAAATAGAGAAATCAAATAAAATACTTTGGCCAAAGTTTAAGCAAGACAGGCTGAAGGTATTAGATCAATATGGTTACTGGCGGAATGAGGGACAAAGAATGCCAGCTTTAAAGCACAATGATTTGGTTTCTGGAGAGTAGGGCAAGAGCCTTCAACTTTACTTTCTTAACCCAGTCCAATTCAGCTTTGTTTCCAAGGAAATTTTGATAGATTCAGGCTATTGATTAATATGGAATGTCAAACGGATTTTTACAAAAGTGTAGACTGAGAGAGTTTGGACAACATCAGAATAATTTAGTTTAAAGGCAGATTTAATCCAAGTTTGGTAATTCCTGAAACCGTGTGTTACAAAAAAACAAGTGTGTGTGTGTGTGTGTGTGTGTGTGTATGTGTGATGCACTAGAATGAAGAGGATTAGATTTATGATTTCATTAGTGTCAGAAACTCACTCTGTCTAATGGACATGACTCTCTTCAACAATGAAATGCTTCAAACCAGT
This sequence comes from Myrmecobius fasciatus, assembly GCA_023553655.1. Classification (NCBI taxonomy): domain Eukaryota; kingdom Metazoa; phylum Chordata; class Mammalia; order Dasyuromorphia; family Myrmecobiidae; genus Myrmecobius; species Myrmecobius fasciatus. The sequence continues at coordinate 12,673 of JAJPUD010018648.1, read as the reverse complement.
TCCAATTGTTCGGTGAAGAGAGCCATATACACCCAGAGAGAGGGATGTGAAATGTGGACCACAACATAACATTTTCATGTTCTCTATTGAGGTTTGCTTGCATTGTATTTCCTTTATCCGATTATTCTTTCTTGTAGATATGATTTCTCCTGCACAAAAAATGATGCAATAACTATACATATATTCGATTTCTTAAGTATTCTAACATAATTATCATGTAGTGGATATCCTGCCATCTAGGGGAGGGGTGGGGAGTAGGGGGGGAAAATTTGTAACAGAAAGTTTTGTAAGGGTTAATGTTTAGGAATTACCCATACATATGTTTTGCAAATTAAAAAAAAATTTAAAAAATTTAACAAAAAAGAAACTTACTCTGTAGTTGCTTTATAAACCCTAATCTTAAAGATTGTCTCATAACCACACATGAATCAAAGAAAAGGACTCAAACTCTGGGATTCCCATAAGGAAGCCAGCCCTGTATTCCCCACCTACAATCTTGCTTCTCTATAGAATGGCTTAAGTTGTACAAGATATTCCCTTCAAATTATATATTTAACATATAGTGAGTTATTTGCTGCCTAGGAAGAAGGTACAGAGGAGAGAGGGAAAATTTTTTTGAACACAAAGTTTTGCAAGGGTGAATGCTGAAAATATCTATGCTTATGTTTTGAAAATGAGATTTAATATAAAAAATTAAAAGTATAAAACTACAATAAAAAGATATTCCCTTAAAAATATCACTATGGAATAGTACAAATATGTCAAAATCAGGCTTCATACTGAGATTTTATTTTTTTTTCCTAATTCTGGCCTTTTCCTTTATAGCACACTGTCTCCAAAGTGTAGTGAGAGGCATGCTGAGGCTCAGCATTGTTTTGTCTGACATCGTGTGACCTTTAGGTATTATTACCAAGGTAATTATGTACTCAGAGGAATTTGATAAATTAAGAATTCTTTCTCTGTTCTAACAAAATTCATGACCTTGGACAAATCTTATTGAATTTCAGTGTAAATACTTATTAAATGGATATCTGGGATTAGATAATATTAATAATTTACATTTCTGTAGGTCATTAAGATTTTTTTAAAAAATTAAATATATTTTATTTGTATTTTAAAATTTATATTTTTATTTATGTTTACTTAGATATTTATGTTTATATATATATAGATATATAGATATATATGTACATATATCTATATCTATATATATTAATATATTACTTCATTTGATCTTGTGTTCCTTTTAGGCCTAAGTTTCTTTCACTCAATTAAAAAACAACATATATCCTAGAATCCAAGGGAAGTAGTAAATTCATATATAATTCCTTACCCAGCTCTTGATTGTATCCTGGGATTTCTTCCCAGTTTAATTGATCAGGTGGAAGGCAATGGTCAATAGGAGATCTATCTTAATTCACAGAAACTTTGGTAATCAACTGTGGTGGGAATAAAATTATACTTGACAACCTCAGGGATTTATTAGAATATTATTCTATTTTTATATATTCAAATACTTTACTGGCATGCCTGGTGCTACAGAGAACATAGAAAAAAAAACAAATAAGCAGGAACAAAAGAGACTAACACAAATACAATTAATGTGATTATGAGAGGCTAGCTAGCAGAAAGAAAGAGAAACAAAATTTGTTTTCAGCATACTTTTCTTTGTGGGCAAAATAATACTTTCTTATAAATTTCCAGGGGCTGTAAGAAATGCTGAAATTTGTGTGTAAATCGACAGGGAAGAATAATGTTCAAATCTCACATTTCTAGTTTATTAATTAGCATATGAGGCTTTGGGCATATCCCTTTATCTCTATGGAACTCAGTTTCCTTATTTATTCTCATGGCAAAATAATTATTCACTTAATGGCCAACTTTGATATCTATTGAGAATGATAGTCTCTACACTTAGCTAGGATGATGCTTGAATAGCTCCAGTCTATCACAGAATGCTATTTCTGGGACAACAGGAAATAATGCAAAGAAAGCTAGATTTGGACTTAGAGGACCTGAGTTGAAGTCCCATATCTGGAATTTACTATTTCTAAGACACTGGTCAAGAGATTAAAGCTTTTGATTTCACAATTTCTTCATTTCTTAGATGGTAAATTCAATCCCCAAATTCTAAACTCCCTTCCATTTTTAAACCTATAATCCTGTGATCATATAAAGCCTTTCTGATTTGAAGAAAATTTCCTGAACTTAAATTTGATCTGGTATAAGCTTCAAAAAACAAGGTTTACCTCCAGACAATGACAAAGAATTGATATAAGGATTTTTCTATTAAATGTTGAAAGTGTTGCTTAGTTGGAAAATGGAAATAATAACTTTATAATTAAATAGATTGGGTTGTAAAAAATACCAATTTAATCAATCATCAATCAAAAAGTACATTACACTAAGTGCCTATAATATTTTGGGAATTGTTCTGGGCTTACAGCAGAGATATTAAAATAAAAATTCATGAGTCACTCAGTTTTAAAAACATTTATAAATTATTGATCACTGAGAAAAGGATAACAAGCCTTGCCCTCAAAGAACTAATATTCTAGTGAGAGAAAGAGGACATATTACAATCTATGACTAGTAAGGATACTTTGAGCTGGAAAAAATAAAAATCTCAAGGAGTAAACTGACATACTCTGTCAGATGAAGAACAATGAAGAGGTGATTTCATAATGGTTCTCAGGTCCAGAACTGGAAAGGGAAAAGAAAAGAAAAGGGAATGGGTAGGACATTCAGTTTACCTAGGTGGTCTTGGAGGAGGTGGGTAGATATAAAAGAGCAAAATAAAATATGGATGAGAAATTCCCAAAATAGAATTCTGGACAAAGCAATAACTTACGAATTGCAATGGGAGATGGAAACTTTTTAATATGCTTATTGTATGTAACAGAAATGTTTTGAAGGAAACTTTATGAACTAAGTCATAATAGATGCTATGATTTGTTAATTCTATTGTCTCATTTCACAGATGAAGAAAATGTCTTATTTACCAAGGAAAGTACAAAATGTATGCAAACTGAAGTGAGGCAAAACAAACTTTCACATTTACATTTTGCATAAAAATTAAGCAAAATGAAGTGAAAATATCTGCTTCAATTTGCACACAGATTTCATCAGTGTTATCTCTGGAGGTGAACTGAATTTTTCATCTTGAGTTTTTTGGAACAGTAGTCTTTCATTTTATTAAGCAGAAAAATGCAGTCTTTCCCAGTCAATTTTTTTAGAATACTTTTGTTACTGTGTATCCTGGTTCTGCTGACTTTACTTTGCATCAGTTTAAAGATATCTTCTGAGTTTTTTTTTTTTAAACCAGTCCCTTTGTTATTTCTTATAGCAAGTAGTATTTCATTACAATCATATATCATAATTTACTCAGTTATTCTCTAATTGATAGACATGCATACATTCAGTTTTCAAATTTTTGCGATCATAAAAAATGCTATATTTTTGTAACAAACTTATTCCCCTTTTCTTTGATTTCTTTACTAAAAAGACCTATCAATACTATCATTGAGTCCAAAGATTAGCATAATTTTATAGTCTTTTGGTCATAGTTCCAAATTGTACTCAATTAATAGCCCTATTGTCCTACATCTAGATAGAGAGAGAGACAGATGGATAGATATAGATATCTCAGTTTCATATTTGAAAATGAGATTTTTTTGAAGGAGAAGAAAACCTTTCTGTATTTTCCTCTCCCCCCCCATTCTTTTTTATTTTAATTTTGGCTTCATTGGTTTTATTTTTGCAAAACCTGTTTAATTTGATGGAAGAAAACATAATTTCATCTCTCATTTGAACACAAACTTCTCCTTTATTTATGGATGTGACAATTTTTCTCATGCTCCCTTAATTTGCTTATGATATTGCATCTTCTAAAAATGAGAATTATCCAAAAATCCTATAATTATCCTAGATATTACCTTGACTCAATCTTTTATGTGACCTTTTATGATTCAGCTCAAATTTATGTCTTTACCTTCCTTAATAGTCTTTTATTTCTGAGAACTTTGTAATCTGGATTCTGACTCCCTTCCCAAGCTTGAATGAAACTGCATTCTCTAAGGTTTCTAATCAGTAATAATTTAACTAACTAGTCCTCAGATCCTATTGACTTTATTTTGTTAGTTTTACTTATCCTTCCTCTTTTTTTCTATTTCTAAAGTAACTCTTCAGTTAATAGTCTCATTAGCATCTGCTTAGTTTATTATGATAGTTTTTCAATATGCTTCAATATTGTTTCTTCACCCAATATATCTTTCACAGTATTGCAAAAATCATGTTACATTTAGATCCATTCCTTTTAGATCTTTCAGTGACTCACTATTGTTCACTGAGTAAAGTTCAGGCTAGGCTTCCTTCAAGTTCCTTTAAAACTAGCATCACTCTAGCTTTCTATATTTATTTCAAATTGTTCTATTGCATGCGTACATCTATGTTCTATTGACTCTATATTCTATCTAGACTGAACTAGTTCCTGTTTTAAATACATACTTTGTAGCTTTCTGCTCTGAAGATTTTGCTTACATATGCCTTTGTTCTCTGTGCTAAAAATGACTTTCTACATTCTTACTCATCTCTTCGGTCCTGAGTTAAATCCTCTGTCCTCTATAAAGCACCACCTGATTATTCTTTTTGGTAATGACTTTTAATTAAGCTTTCTTTCAATCTTTATTAAGTGTCTTCTGTGTACAAAGCATTGTATTAAGTACTGGAGGAATGCAATATTTAAATATATTATGTTCCCTTAAAATATAGTTAAGAGGTATCTCAAAGGTAGTTAGGGATACAGGAGTGAAATTTAGATATGCAGCTAATTCTGGAAATTAAAATTCTGAATTCATATTCAAAGAGCTGGTATTTTCAGCTGTGGGAATGAGCAACATCAACAAGCTAGTGAATTATCATGGAAGATGAAAAACTATGTGCTTATTAATGGAAATAAAGAAAATAAGAGAAACAATTCACAATGATCTTATTCCACTCAATAAATCAACAAGGAATTACGAAACAGCCCAGCAACAAAGGTAACAATAAAATATTTAGGATTTGCATAATTCTTTATATTTCAGAAAATTTTCCTTACAACTATCCTGTGGGCCAGGTAATGCTTTTCTCCCATTTTTTTCCCATTTTACAGATGAGAAAACAAACAAACAAAAAAAAGCAATTGTGCCTCACCAAAGGCTACATAGCTATTTTTTTTATTAAAAGCTTTTTATTTACAAAACATGAATGATTTTTCTACATTAACCTTTACAAAACTTTTTTTTGTTGTTCTAAGCTTTTCCCCTCTTTCCCCCTACCCCCACCCATAAATGACAGGTAATCTAATACATGCTAAATATGTTAAATTATATGACAAATCCAATATATGTATACATATCTATACAGTTATCTTACTGCACAAGAAACATCAGATCTAGAAAGAGAGAGAAAAAAAAACTAAGAAGAAAAAAAAATGCATGGAAATATTCACAGAAAGCATTAAAATGCTGTGTTGTGGTTCACACTCAGTTCCCTCAGGCCTCTCTCTGGATGTATATGACTATCTTCATCACTGAACAATAGGAACTGATTTGAATCACATCATTGTTGAAGAGAACCAGGCAACACAGGTATTAAATGGAACAGAAGAGGGGTTACCCTGGATGTAACATAAAAATACTATGATTGTTCCACAGTTATCTTTAACAATGGATCCCAAAATGTCCTCAAAGATAGGAGAATATAAAACAAAATTAAGACAAGATTGTTTCCTAATGGAGAGGACCTCACAAAATTGCTAAATAAAAATAATCATGAATTAAAATAATTATAAATTCATATGGTTGTACAGCAAAACATTAGTGTAATCAATGAGGAAACATATTAGGAAGACTATTTTCTGTGGAAGCAAAGGATATGAGTTCAGGTCATACTCTTGAAACTTATTTGTATGATCTTGGGCAAGATACTTAATCTCCTTTACTCTCAGTTTCCTTCTGGGTCAAATGAAAGGGTTTGAAATGCTTTGACATTATCTCCAGGTCTATATCTATGATTTCTACATACGTATGTATATAGGTAAATTCTGAAGTCTTTATGCCCTAATATATATGGTCAATTTTTGTATAGATTTCATTAACCACCGGGAAAAAAATGTACTCCTTTTAGTCTCCATTCAATTTTCTCTAAAGATCTATCATACCCTGATCATTTCTTATAGACAAATAATATTCCATAACATTCATATACCATAATTTATTCAGCCATTCTCCATCTGATGGGCATCCACTCAGTTTCCAGTTTCTTTCCACTACAAAAAGGGCTGCTACAAACATTTTTGCATATGTGCATCCTTTTTCCCTTTTTTTATGTTCTTTTTGGGATATAGACTTAGTAATAGCCCTGCTGGATCAAAGGGTATGCACAGCTTGATAACCCTTTGGGCATAGCTCCAAATTACTCTTCAGAATGGTTAAATCAGTTCATAACTCCATCAACAGTGTATTAGTGACCCAGTTTTCCCACATCCCCTCCAACATTCATCATCTTTCCCTATCATCTTAGCCAATCTCGGAGATGTGAGGTAGTACCTCAGAGTTGTTTTACTTTGCATTTCTGTGATCAATAGTGATTTAGAGCATTTTTCATATGACTATAAATGCTTTTAATTTCTTCATCTAAAATTGTCTATTCATATCCTTTGATCATTTATTAATTGGAGAATGACTTGCATTCTTATAAATTTGAGTCAATTCTCAATATATTTCAGAAATGCATCTCTCTGTCTCTTTGTCTTTCTGTATCACTGACTTTCTCTCTCTGTCTCTCTCTTTCTCCTTCTCTTTATCTGAAAAGTTCACAAATTCTAAATTACAAATACTAGTTATAAAGCTTTCTGAGTGATTATTAGCATAACTATCCTAAAGACATTGAGTGTAATGATGATAATCATCTATCAAGGACATGCTGTGATGAAGCACATGGAAATCATCTATAAACCCAATGAAAAGTATGTTTCCAATGGAGCCTGTTCTTCAGATTTAAAGCTTTTTCATTTTTATCAGACTATTCAAATGTTTAGTTTATTTTACTTTATTAATTAACAAGCTTTTATTCTATTTCCCTTCTGAGTGGGCAGCATTATTAAGCTTAACAGTCTAGGCCTTCATGCTTGTCAAAAGTGTTCTACCAGTAAGAACACTGACATCATTCAAAAAAAATGCAATGACAAAACTTTGGGGCTATCCCATTTTTGATAAACAACAGTGAGAGAATAAAATGTCAAACCTCCAACAAGTCAGCACTGTTCTCCATCCACAGATGGCTGTATATTGTTAGTCCAAGGAAAAAAATTTCCTTGTAAATTAGAGGGGATGAATATTCTCTATACCACTCCTTTTGCTCTTCTTGATTATTGCTCCTCTAAGAGTGTGTGTGTGTGTGTGTGTGTGTGTGTGTGTGTGTGTGTGTGTGAATGCACATACACACACATGACTGCAGGACTGGATTGGCCAGTCATTTCTACCTCTAAAATTTTCCTTGCAAGTTTAACAAATCATTGTAATATCAGCATTCCAGTGACTCTTTTTTTACTGGCAGATTTAAAAAACAAATGTACTAGTTTACCTAGCACACTTTTCTTTTTACCATCCTTTCCCCTCACATAAACACAACAAATATAGATATTCAAGCAAAAACACATTTATTCCTTCACTATGTGGAAAAATGTACATCTTGATCTACATTTTGCCTCCAACATCTCTGTCATGAGATGGAAAGCATGTTTCATCTTCAGTGTACAGGAATTCTGGTTTATCATTGCCATAATCAGAGCCCTCGAGTCTTTCAAAGTTGTGCTTCTCTATAGTGTCATTATTTTCATTGACATTATTATTCTCCTGGATCTGTTATTGTCACTGTATACAAGTTCTGACAAATATTTCCAGTTTTCTTTGAAACTGTAACTTTAATCATTACTTTTGCTAGCCAATCAAAATATATAGCAATCGTGATGATGATTATATTATTATTATTATTTAAAATTTTTTTCCTCTTCATTCAGTATATTTTGGCCAAGATCCTGTGATGGTAAATAATGTTCAAAGAAATTCAGGGCAATTCTATACCTTTCTCATTGAAGCATGGATGTGACCATAATCTTTATGAGATTTTCCTCTGATGCAGAACACAGCCCAATATCTAAGATCAATTAATTGTAGAGCCACAGTTCCATCAATCTTGAAAATAATGACATTTGATGAAATAGTACACCAACAAAGTTCAGAAGATAGTCTATCTGACATAAATAAGCTTTATTCAGAAACCCATTACCCATTTCAAATCATGAGCATTTATTAATTAATCCATGGTTCTGTTGCATAAATTGTCCTCTAATGTATCTTTTTAAAGGGTAGATGCAGAGTTTTCATTGCACAAAAAAACACAAACTCACAACATATTCAGCTAGTATTAGGTTTTGGGTACAGTTAGGTGTTGGGGTAGTGAAGTTGGAATGGGAACCAGGCATGATTGAAAATAGACATTTAGAGTAATTTAGATAAATTTAGATTGTGTGACCAGACATATATTGCCGAATATATATTGCTTTTCTATCCTGTAATTTTACTAATGATGATTCTAGACCCAGAAAATTATTGTAACTTGCCTAATGTCTCACACCTTCCATTTCTTTCCATTTTCATCTGTTCATTTCTGTTCCCTTCCTTTCTTCTGCCCCTTTTCAGTTTGTTGGTAGTATTGTCATTATCTATATCAAGCTTTAACTCATTTTTGGAGTCATTTGCTGACCCCTCTGAATCTGACTCATTATTCTTAGTTTCTGCTCTTGCTTGTGTAATTTTACCCCAAGTGATTATTAAATTCTTAAAATAAAGCTATTTAAGGACAAGATGTTGCTGAGTTGATTAGTAAAGACTCAGCTGAGTTTCTGAATGTTGCTCAGTTTGGAACATATCTTTATCTCCCTAATCAAATCAAACTGGTGGCTTGTTTATGTTAAATCATTCCCTGCTGCTTTGCTTTGCTGGGATCATTTTGTCACTTTCTTAATGTTAAGAACTATAGATGACATTTTCACTTCTTGTGAAACTACAGAAAATATAGAGAGGCTTGCCTAGCTTCACATCTGCCCCTCCAATAATTTCTTAACATTTCTAAGGTTTATACCTGTCCTGCACCCATCCCACTTATTACAAAAAATGCAAGGACTGTAACATCATAGGTGTGGCACTAGTATAGAATTATTTGGGGTTGAAGGGCATGCAAGCCAGCAAAGAAATAAGGATCATGCAAAATATATTTATACTGAAAAACAATAAGTGCCTGCATTCACAAGCAAATATACATGTGAGTTCAACAAATTCAACTTCATAAACATTCTTTAAATATCTGTTATTCACAGAACCCTCCATTGAAGCTCTCTTGCAATACATTATTGGGGCCTGAAGATGAGCCTACATTTTCGAAGATTACACTAGTGGATCACAAACTCCAGTTGTTCCTAACATGGTGGAGAAGCTTAAAGTATTATCTTAGTGATGGTCTGTCTGTCTGTAAACTAAGGAATAGCCTGATTAAACAAAATATTGTACTAGGAACTCTGAGAAGACAAACAAAATATTCTAATGGATCATGATCTAGTTTGCTGCTTTTCTCTTAAGAAATAATCACGTACAGAATTTTCATTCTTTTTGTTGTTTGCTTGCATTTTGTTTTCTTTCTCATTTTTTCTTTTTTGAAGTTATTTTTCTTGTGCAGCAATATAATTGTATAAATATGTATAATATATTGGATTTAACATATATTTAACCTGTTTAACATATATTGTATTACTTGTCATCTAGGAGGGAGCAGGGGAACAAGGGGAAAATTTGGGACACAAGATTTTGCATATGTCAATGTTGAGAAATTCCATGCATATGTTTTGAAAATAAAAATAAAAATATAAATATTATGTAAAGTATAACTAGATATAAATTCTCGCTTGAAATTTGTACATCTTCAAAAGCAGTATTATTGATTCTTTCTGACTTTAAAAAAATCTTTCAAGCAACCAAAGGTGTCTTCAGTTTGACATTAGAAAAGCAAGATGATGAAAAACAAAAGAAAAAAAGAAAAATGAGGATGGAAAAAAGGGAATCTGAGACATTTCCCGTGTGCCTCTCTCTTCCTTTTTTAGTTCAATTAGGATTTTGTGAAAGTTAAAAGGAAAGTAAGACCTAGTGGGATGGCTTAATATACTGCCTCTGTGCTTTTACAAGGTTGATACATACTCTCACTTCACCTCTATTACTTAAAATCCCTAACTTCAAGGTTTTATTCATGTGCAATCTACTTACAAAAGTCTTTCTTTAGCCCCTGCTTTTATTGTTCTCTTTATTCTGGATTCAAAATGAACATAAATATGTGTTTATATGTTTTATCCCACCAGTAGAAACCTAGCTGCTTTGTTGCTGTAGTATCTGATGTGGTTTGCTGCTATATCTTTGCAATTAGAATGGATTCTTCTTGCAATAGTTGTTCATTAAATGTACACCAGATCAGAACTGATTGGGTTGGTTTGGGTGGCAATGTATTTGCCCTTCTTGAAGATTTTAAAGCAAAAATTGGATGATTGCTAGTGATGTCATGAAAGGCATTATGAATCAGATGAGGCTGAATGAAGTAGGAAGCCTCTGAGATGCCTTGCAACTTGCAAATTCTTTGACCTTAAAAGGCCAATATAGGGGGGCGGAGCCAAGATGGCGATCTGCAGACAGCATTCTCTGTAAGCTCTTGAGACCTTCCCTCAAACATAGACAAACTGAGCCTCTGAACTGGTTCTGGAGTGAGGGCTCCACCAAACACTTGGACTACAATGCACTTCTATCAAATATCTACTTTGAAAGAACTTCTGAGGTCAGTTTTAGACAGGCAGGGGATCAAGCAGCTCCCAGTGCTCAGACGCCATGGTGCAGCCGGGGTGCAAGTCCGGGGCTGGGATGGACCAGAAGATTTTAGGCTGCCAGGAAGTCCCTGGGAGACCCTTGGGCCACTTTGCTCTGCTTGTGGGCAGGTGCTTTGGCAGGTCTACCTTTGATAAAGGGTGGATTGAGAGCAGCTGAAAGTGTGGTCCTAGTGCGGATCGGGCCAGATCAGCCCCAGACCGGAAGTCAACTCGGCTAACTGCCCCAGGGCAAATTGAAATCCCGTCTGTTGCTGCTGCCACTGCTGCTGCTGCTGAGGCTGCAGAATTCCCTGCTGGTGACTGATACCTCAGCTAAACATCATGAGCAAGAAGAAGAGAGCTCTCACCATAGCTTTTATGGAGAGAAACTAGAGAATTCCCCAGATCCTGAGATTCTGAAAACAATCCCAGATAAAGCCACAAATATGGACTTAAGCTGGTCTCCCTTTGAGAATCCTTACCTGGAAGATTGCATAAAGAATCTCAAAAGAGAGCTAGAAGAAGATTGGGGAAATAAACTGAGAGCAGTGCAAGAAGGAAACATCGCCCTGCAACAGAGATGTGAAAAACTGGAAAATAAGTCTGGTGAATGGGAAAAAGTCGCCAACTCACTGGAAAATAAAAATAGTGAATTGGTAAAAGACAACAATTCACTGAAAAACAAAATTGGTGAATTGGAAAAAATCATCAACTCACTAGAAAATAAAAATAGTGAATTGGAAAAAGATAAAAATTCACTGAAAAATAAAATTAGTGAATTGGAAAAAGACAACAATTCACTGAAAAATAAAATTGGCAAAATGGAAAAAGAATGCAATGAACCAAAAAATTCAATTGGCCAGTTACAAAAGGACCTAAAAAAGATAACTGAAGGAAATAATACCTTAAAAATTAAAATTGAACAAATTGAAATGAATGACTCAATAAGACTTCAAGAATCAGTCAAACAAAAACAAAAAAATGAAAAAATAGAAGAAAATATGAAATATCTCCTAGGAAAAACAAGTGACTTGGAAAACAGATCCAGGAGAGACAATCTAAGAATTATTGGACTCCCTGAAAATCACGATGAAAAAAAGAACCTTGATGCTATCTTCCAGGAAATCATGAAAGAGAATTGCCCTGATGTTTTAGAATCAGAAGGCAAAGTTGGTATTGAAAGAATCCACCGATCACCTCCTGAAAGAAACCCCAGAATTAAAACCCCAAGGAATATCGTGGCCAAATTTCAGGACTATCACACCAAGGAAAAGATATTACAAGCTGCTAGAAAAAAACAGTTCAAATACCAAGGAACTGTCATTAGAATTACACAGGATCTGTCAGCTTCCACATTGAAGGATAGAAGGGCCTGGAATCAGATATTCTGAAAGGCAAAAGAACTTGGATTACAGCCAAGAATAAGCTATCCAGCTAGAATGAGCATCATCTTCCAGGGAAGAAGATGGTCATTTAATGATACAGGAGAATTTCACCTATTTCTAATGAAAAGACCAGATCTGAACAAAAAATTTGACCTCCAAACACAGAACTCTAGAGAAGCGTAAAAAGGTAAAAAGGAAAGAACTCTTGAGATCTATATCTCTACTAGGGGTATCCTTAAAGAATGGGGGTATAATTTGATTTTACTTTGATAATATGAAAAAGAGAACTAGAGGGGAAAAGGATATCATACTGGGGAAAAGAGGGGAAAAAGTGGTAAAATAA